>PVIW01004527.1:0-129913 GCA_004026585.1 Noctilio leporinus
TGAACATAGGTGTGCATAGGTTCTTATGAATTGGTGTTTCAGGATTCTTTGGGTATAGTCCAAGTAGTGGAATTGCTGGATCAAAAGGCAGTTCCATTTTTAGTTTTTTAAGGAAATCCAATACTGTTTTCCACAGTGGCTGCACCAGCCTGCATTCCCACCAACAGTGTATGAGGGTTTCCCTTGCCCCGCATCCTTGCCAACACTTGTTGTTTGTTGATTTGCTGATGATTGCCATTCTGACAGGTGTGAGGTGGTATCTTAATGTAGTTTTAATTTGCATCTCTCTGATGACTAGTGATGTTGAGCATTCTTTCATATGCCTCTGGGCCCTTTGTGTTCCCCTTTCTTGCCTGAAGATATTTTCTAATTTCCCTTTTGCTTTCATCTTTGACCCAAAGGTTATTCAGGACTCTTTTAATTTCCATGTGTTTGTGAGTTTTCCTGGTTTCGTTTCATTAGAGATGAGATCATTTATTTTCTGAAGTGCTTAGATGGTTTTCCTCAATACATGTTAGCTATATTAATGATCTCATGATAACACTATTGTTGTCACAACCCCTATACAAGGTAGGATTGATGGCTGTAATTGTAGCCATCATCCTCAATGATTTCACCAGGAGTCCCATAAGCTGAAGGCTCTGAGGATGGCCTTCCTGGGATGTGCTTGGGACCAACATCAGGTTTTAGGGTCTGAGGAAAAAGCTATGATGGCTAAATTCATGTGTTGGTTTGATTGGGCCACAAAGTGCCAGGTTAAACATCATTTCTGAGGCTGTTTCTTCATGAGATTGGCATTTTAACTGGTAGGCTCAGTAAAGCAGATCACCCTCCTGAATGTGAGTTGGCATCTTCCAATCTGTTGAGGGCCTGAATAGAATAGAAACAATGCAGTAGAGGATTCATTATTTTTCTTGTCCATCTGCTGGGGCTGAGGCATGAATCTACTCCTGTCCTTGGACTGCTGTGTATACCATTGGCTCCCCTGGTTCTCATGGTTCCAGCTTAGGCTGGAATATATATAAAGACACCAGACTTTATATATATATATATATATATATATAAAATGTATGTATGTATATAAAGAGAGTCTTTACTGAAAGTATCAAGCCAATGTCAATATAATTAAAACAGTTTGCACAGCTGATATTTTCAGGACTTCAGTACAAACTTCGTACATGTTTTCTTCTGTTGGAGGACTCTAACTAATATCAAAAAAATCAAAAGAAAACAAAAAACAATTAGCGTATGGAATGAAATAAACTGTCCGAACCAATGGGCAGAATAACAGCAATAGTAAATGTAAGTGTTGCTCCACCTAGATCAAATCTAACTCTACCTCTTCCACTACCCTAAGTCTTTTCCAGTTGACTAAAACTCCTGTACTAGAAGTCAGCTTTAAGATGACTTGCTTACTTTCACACACAAACACCTATTGTAGTGGCCTTGCATTTGAAGAAGATCTTTGGAACATGTATATAATCCTCAGTGATGGCAGAGATGCTATTCTCTTCCTGTGCCATCACAGGAAGGAGTAATGTTGCTTTTCTAAGTTCCAGTTGACTTGAAAGAGCATAGGACCAGAGACCAGCTTTGTTGATAGCCTGGTTTCTGCGCTGCTCTCTGGAAATGTGAAAACATCCACTTATGGAAAACGTCTTTGGTCCTCAGACACCTGGTCTGTAACTCAGAAGGTCAAACCACAGAAACTTGAGGATTCCTTTCTCATGCTAAGGACAGAACACTGAAAAACTGAGTGTAACTGCCGCCCCCTGGCCCCGACTCCTATTACAGAATGTCTGGCCTTTACACATGTCTCCCTGCTCCACATGGATGACGGATGATGAAAGCCAGCCTTGTATGAAATGAGCCCATGCATCACCACTTAGCTTATCTTTGAAAAGACATGGACTCCCTGGTAATGGCAGTTCAACACCCTGAAGAGCTGGCTCTCACCTCTTTTCCACATTGAGAATCCCAGGGACATGGGTCCTGTTCCTTCCCTCATTCTTGGAGTCCTTTCCCAGCCACCAAAGCAATAAATAGAACCAGGAGCCAGAGGAATGTTGTGGTTCCCTTTCAACTCCCTCTAATTTTTCTCTCATAATTGACTTCCAAAGGGAGCATGGAAACAGGTTTCTGTTTTTTATTTTAAAGTAAAACCTTGACTTTCTAACGAGTTCACATTGCACAAGGTCCTGTTTGGTTTAGAACACAAGTGACACCCCTAGAACACAAGGGGCACCCCTATACGGAGTGCCCCAGCTGAGATTGGTAGAGAAGCCTGAAACATGATCAGGCAGGTGGACCCGCTTTTGTCCCAGGGAGAGCTGCACACGGAGCCAGTGTGCTCTGGGAAGGGCTGGTACAGGAAGGGACAGGGGTACAGTACAGCCATCGCCTCACAGAAACGCATCTGTCTCCTGAAATTATCTGGTGAAGAGGAAACTGGTGACATTTAATGTTCATAAATAATGTAAGCAGCCCGTTTCAGGTTGGCAGCATTGCTGCTGGCCATCAGAACCATTTCAGGATCACCTATTGAATCTCAGGACTTTATTTCCATTGTTTCTTTTAAAAAAGGGAATGACAAAATGAAAAAGGTGCAAACCAGCCAGGCTTTTGCTGGGAAAAATCCAGTGGGAGATAGAAAAGGGGTGGAGGGGTGGCTGGAAAAAGCTAGCCTCTTAGGAGGCCTCTGCTCAGGAATTGAATGGTAATGATGCCCCTGATACCCAGCCTGGGCCACTGGATCTAATAAAAGAGGTATTTGTCACTCTTGTCAAGAATGAAAAGGGGACAGAAATGCATAATAATGTTATCTCTTGTTTGTAGACATTGAATGATGGTATCTGAGACTGAATACAGGTGGCAGAGATTGTTTAAGAAAAAAAAAAAACCCTCCTGAGATTAAAATGACAAAGAAACACCTTCAGTAGCTTTCCAACATTAGCACCAAATGGAGTAAACATAACATTATCTTCATTTCTTTTTATTCATTAGTGTTTTAAAAGTGGGGACCCACTTTCTCAGTTTAAATAGAAGCTTATTCAAATGGAATGTAAATAGAGATCAACTTTTCTAATGTCCTACTTCTGCCTTGCTTTTCCTGGAATATTCATAAATGCAAAGGAGAGAGAATAGTACAATAATGAAATGTAAGCATTTTTCAAAGCCAGAGACCATAAAATAGTGAGATTTTTCATTGTCACTTAAAACTTGCTGAAAGGAATCAGTTCACCTAATGTGCTAATAATCTACTAGTGTTTGAAACTGAAGTTCAAATCCTAGGAGCAGGTATCACATAAATCAAATCCAACTTGAAGCAGTCTAAGGTGCTTCAGCTTCGCTGAACATTTTCAAAATAAATGTTGAAATGTAGAATTGCTGCTACCGCTGTTTGGGGAACTTTGGAAATGTGGACCCTTGCTGAGCTAACAGAAGTGGGTGAAAACAATGTCCTAGAAAAAGATCACTTTATCCTCAAGAAAAAGGCATTTGTTATAAACCCAAACGTTCTGTGTTGCCCCTATAAGTTAGTAAAAGAGAACAGAAAACTTAAGAGTTTGAAATATTGTTTGAAAACAAAAGAGAGTCAGGGTCCCACTAGAGACCCTCCTCTGAGAAAGTCAGAATTCCTGGATTAATTTTAAATTAATTAATCGCTTCCTTCTCAGGGAAAGTCATTGATTCCAAATGTTCCTGGTGATTGATTGATAGAGCAGATGGAAGGAGAAAACTATGTCTTAAGAGAAGTTGAAACACAAGCCACAAATAATGATTAGAAATGGAAAATGTACTCTCTCTCCACAAATACAAATAGCACTCTTAGGAGCTCTGTCCCAAAAATATCGGTCATGCAAACTTAATTATATTGACATCAGCTCCATGTTTTTTGGGACTGACCTCATATTAAAAACATGGCTCACCTAGGGTACACATCATGCCCAGACTCCAAGTATATTAGGAATTCTCTTTCCCAGAAATAGTGTGCCATGGTCCAAGATACAAAAAAATATGTTTCCTTTTTTTCATCAGGAAGTGGCTTCCACTGTACCAGTGCCATAGAGGTGTGTGTGTGTGTGTGTGTATGTACACACCAGCAAGAACACAGGGCCTAAGGGAACATGGGTCCTAAGTACCCTGTAAGACTGTAGGCAGCTTGGATCATACTAAATACTCTGTAAATCATATTGTGCTAAGTGTAAAATAAGGTTCATCTGCAACATCTCTGCACTTTTGCAAAGAGGTCAAGGTGAAGAGATTAAGCAAAAGAACATAAACTCAGTAGAGACAGACAACTGTATGATGCATACCAGAGGGAAAGGGGGTGGGGGAGGTAAAAGAGGGTATAAGAGGGATAAATAGTGATAGAAGGAGACTTGACTTTGGGTGGTGAACTCATAATACAATATACAGATGATGTATTATAGAACTGTACACCTGAGCTTACATAGGTTTCTTAACCGATGTTACCCAAGTAAATTCAGTCATAGGAAAAAGAGACATGCTGGAAAGTATTTCACAGTAGAAGCAAATGACATTAAATGCCCTCTTGGTTTTGAGACAGCAGCAGAGAGTGGTGCGGTTGCAGAGGAGTCCCTCAGACTTCTGTTAGAGGCCCTGTGACAGGGCAAGACCCCTGGGATGGCAGGCCCTGCCTCCGCCTCACCTGTGCAGTTCTGTGGTTTGGATTTACTGTCAGGCTGTGTGTATAAATTGCCAATTCGGTTAAGATCCCATGGCTAGGAACAAAGCAGCATTTCACTTTTACCCAGATGGCGTCAGGTTGAATCACCTGGTCCATGATCCTGGGTTGCAGGTGCTGTGAGGTCTGCAAGCAGCAGGAGCATCATGGGAACGATGCCTGTGTGCCCAGGGCCCTCCACAGACACAGAACCAATGGGAGGCGTTCTCAGAAGACGGATAACTCACTAGACAAAGATCACTGTTGTGGCAAAAGTAGGTTGACAGTTGTTTGTATGGAAAACCATGTAGCACAAGAATAAACCCTATGTTTCATGTACTCACAACTGTAAACCCATGTTGCCAACCCCTGTCTGTAATAGGTATTGGCTCATGCAGTGACAGACACCAAGAGGCCCCACATTGTACCACCAGCTGCAGGCTGGAGAGCCAGCAAGCCCGGTGGAATAGTTCCGCCCGAGTCCAGGGACTGCAAAGCAAGTCCAAGAACCAGGAGCTCTAAAATCTGAGGTCAGGAGAGCAGGGCCTTCCAAACTCAGGGAGAGAAAAATGTGCCCTTCTTTTGCCTTTTTTGTTTTATTTGGGCCCCAAAGAACTAGATAGCACCCGCCCACCTGGTGAAAGCAGATCTCTTTATCGGTCTACTGAATCAGAGGCTAACCTGCTCCAGAAACACCTCACTGGCACACCTAGACATGGTGCTTCACCGGCTGCCTGGTTGGCCCTTAGCCTATCTTGTTGGCACATAAAATTAAGCATCATAATACATCTACAAAGAAAGAACAGGAAAAAGAGAATGTGGCTCACTGTTGTTTTCCTCTCTCTCTCTCACCACACACACACACACACACACATTGAACTTTTTCTGTACAAGGGTAAACATGTGCCTACAACCTCTTAGTACCTAGAGGGTCTAGCACTACTTCTGACATCACGCTAAAATCAAGCTGTTTACCCCTTCTTGCTTTCCACTTTCAGTTTTTCCTTCTTTCCTTTTGTTGTCTTTTCTTCCAGTCCCTTTCATGTTTTGTCTTGTATCTTCTTTTAATCTTTGCCTTCTAGACACATGGCATTGAATTTGATACGTTAGCCACTTTCTTTAGAAGCTTGGGAAGTATCCGCTTATGCTTTGCTATTATTAATTCCTTTTTGTAAAACGACTAGGCAGAAGTAGGTTTAAAGCTATTAAATCTGTGTACAGATGCCAGTTTTACTCCACTGTGCTTTGTTATTTGGTTGAAATTGCCTTTTCTTTCTGAGAATTGCTTTCCTCAGATGGCATCAGAAAGACCTGCACTGGTCTCTCTACCTGGAAAACTTAACTCAAATGGTCGCAAAATTCGGTGGCTTCAAAACCATTTGTTTCATCAGAGTTCCTGTGCATGAGAAACAAGGCGCAGGTTAATGGGCACCTTTGTGTCAGTCCTTCCTGATGATGCTGTCAGTGTCACAACTTGAAGGCTAAGCTGGGGAGGGATCTTCCACACTCAACCCAGCACCTGCTGCAGGATCAGCGTGCTTGTGGATGTTAGTCTCAGGGTCTCAGTTCCTCAAAAGCATGTGATCAAAGACTGTTCAGTTCCTGGCTGCGGGGGTCACTCTGTTCACTGTTAGGCTCACAATATGGCAGGTTATTCCATCTGAACAAGTGTCTGAGGAGAGAGGGAGGGAGGGAGGGAGAGAGAGAGAGAGAGAGAGAGAGAGATTATGCTCATGAAACCCAGATCTAATCTCCTAGTGAGTTGGCCTGAGGTCCACATATCTTTCAGAAAGTCCTATGTACTTTCATGTTGACACTGAGCAAGTCCTCCTATAAGTCAGATGTGTATGTTATTTGCACACTGACCATGGAGGCATGAAGGAGGCATCTTCACTATGACTAATTCATCACAGTGAAAGCCACTTATTTAAAGTGTAACACTCAACAATCGTTAGCAAGCTTTTTATATTTCAGAAAACGTATTATATTTGTTACCCAAACACTGTGTAATTTAAGGTCTGCACCTGGTATCCAGAGCAGGTATTATTCCCAAGTTATGAAGACACAGCGAATGAACTATATTAGCTGTCACAGAGCTAAAATGTGCTGAAGCCAAGACTTTCCAGATGTTGCTCAGTCAATGTTAATTTCCTTCTTTTATATATTTGTCTACGAGCATACAAAATGTTAACATTTGGGAACAATGGGTAAAGGATGTATAGGAAGGTTTAATACTATTTCTACAACACTTTTGGAAGTCGGAGATCATTTCAATTAGAAAAGTTAAAAAATGACCCTAACTGGTGGCACAGTGGATGAGGCACCGGCCTGCGAACCCAAAGGTAGCTGGTTCGATTCCCAGCCAGGGCACATAACCAGGTTGCAAGCCAGGTCTCCAGCCAGGTCTGTGGCGGGAGGCAGGTGAAACGCAACCATGCATCTCTCCCTATCTGCCTCTCTCCCTTCCCTTCTCTCTAATAATAATAATTAATTAATTAACTCTTTAAAAAGAAAAAAGTTAAAAAATAAAAATCAATTAAATAAAATATACCCCCTTCCCAAATGATACCTCTCTGTGGTGTCCCTGTAGAATAAAGCAGAAGGACCTGAGCCCAGCAGAGAGGACCCCAGAGAGAAGGTTCTGCAGACTTGCTGGCCCTTCTCATGAACTCCACACCCCAGCCCTGCCCAGTTACTTGCAGTTGCTCTAATAGGCCGCAATTCTTTGCTACTACACTTTTCTTTCTCACCCAGATTTCTTCTCTATCATCAGCATGTGATGTGGCTTGCATTCATCTGCCAAGCCACAGATCACGTTTCTTCTGCCCCAGAGAATTCTCCCAGTATGATTAAGTGGTTATTACGGGTTTTCTCTTACTTTCAGCCCTTCCATTTAGTCAGAGTACATATCTCTGACGTAGTCTTCGCAATGGTGCTTCACTTCAGAGCATTGTAATTATAACCAACGTAGAGACCATTCTCTAGTCCCTGTCCCCTGACTCATAAAATACCTGAAGCATAGGACATACTTCATAAGTGACCTAATTAATGGGCCTCAAAGTACCAATTAGTAAAAAGGAGGTCTAACATAGTAGGGATATTTATTATTCGCTCTATATCTATATATGCATTAGTGATTCACCAAATGACTCAGGAGGTAGATAGCATTAGAGTCCCCCTTTCATAGATGAGATCACACAGTTAAAAAAGTCAATTGGGGATTTGAACCTAAATTGTCTGATAAGGGACTATGTCCCTAATCATATTCCATCTATGAAGTCACGTCTAAACACCTTTAATTTCCCTGATTCTTCCATTCATTAGAGCCCTACAATAGCCCTCTATCATGCATTCACCTGATCACATTTTTTAGAAAGATATAAACAATTCTACCATTTCTACTGTTCTTCAGCTGACCGCATAGGAACCTCTTTAAAATTATTTCAAAAAATGGAAGGTCTCATTTATTCATATTCATAAAAATAGTTGTTTTAGGTTGTTCTTTTTCTTCCCCAGATCTGCCCATTAACTTTTTTCAAAACTTTTTCCTCACGGGTAACCTTAAATGAATGACATTTTCGAGCCCTTTATATTCTAGACCTTAGGCTCAGATGTTGCCATTTTCAGAGACAGCTGTAGCTCCACTTGCAAAAGGCCAAGTGTTATAAAAGGAGGAGTCATTGTAAAGTAAGCTGTTCAAAGCCATATGCCAGATTCTTTTCAGGTGCCTGTCTGTGCTAAGGCTGCTTGTGTGCTAGTCCTACACTAAACATAATTTTTGTTCTGCTCATTTACTGAGCATTTTCTTCGTGTCAGATGTCTTGGGAACTGGGCTGATAAGCATAATGTGGTAGCTGGTTCTTTGCCCCTAGAACATTCACCCTTTTACGGTACAGCTTAAGTTCTACCCAACTTGTCCGTTCCAGAAACTTCTCTTGATGCTCTAATTGCCCAAAAGTTTGTGGTCCATTCTTTGTTGGTTTTCTCTCCTGCCTCTTCCATTAGTTCTGTATCGATGGGAGCACCTTTCCTAGCTGTTCAGTTGAATCTTCTCATCTCCACTTAAGTGAATGTTCTGCACCATTTCTTGGTCCTTCCGTAGCCCACAGTGGTGTGCTGGGGCAGCGTGAGGTTTGTTACCAACGTTCACACACACACACACACACACACAGAGTTTGCTCTAGTTTTATACATCTAAGAGGATGCATTGCACTACTCTCGATCTTAGAAAGATAGTTCTTATCAGGGCATACTTTTGGTTTTCAGCTGAAGAGTTTGGAGAGATGCCTTAGAAACACAGACCAAATATACATTGTCTTTGTTAGCCTTCTGCTCCTTGGCAATATTAACTCACCATGTTATTACAGGACTTGAATGTCAAGTCATATTGCCGTGGCCAGCAGCCAATCAGGAACATTGTTACTACCACGTGTACTAGCAAAGACGCAACATGTGGAGTGGCAGCTTCCAGGTCTGGAGCAATCACATAATCCCACAAAGGTAATGCTTCAGTCCTGATGCACTTCTCAGAAAGTAGAGATGCATATCCTCAGATCCCTGTCTCTGTGTGCATGGAAAACACGCAAGGTGCAGCATTAGTAATTGTGCCGCAATCAGAGTAGAGCAGGTGTGTCCACCCACAAGGTTTACGTGAAAGGATTAAGTTAAATCCTATTATGGGCCATTGGATAGAAATTAGGTAAAGAGGGCTGTACTGACACACAGAAATGCTTCTGGAAGCAGGGATGGATATTATCATCCCTTTGTTGACCTTATGCATGAATTTCTAAATGCTTGTTGAAAAAGCACCCTGTGCCGGGATTTAATGTGAATATGCATGCAATAACTACAAGTATACATTCTGCTCTCATGGAGTTTGAGGGATAATGTGAGAAGCAGGTGCTCATAAGTTAACAGGAAGATCATAAAAATAATAATAAAATATAAAATAATAAAAATTAATGAAAGTGATAGGGGACTACAGAATTTTGAGAAGACCTACTTTAGATGAGGTGGTATGTGATGGAAATAATGTTTAAACAGACACATAAATGGTGAGATCGAGTTGCACCAGGTATAATGTCCCTCCAGGCAGAGAATAAAGAATGCACAAAGGTCAGGTAGTAAAAATAAATAAATAAATGAAGTGGTGGCCCTTCCTTGGCAGTGGAAGGTCAGTGTATATATGTTTAGTGACCGGTCAGCAGGGACATGATGTGAGGCCAGGGAGCCTAAAAAGAGCCATTTCTTCAGTCATACCCTTGACGGATGGAGATCATTTTCCTGCTCCAGGTCTGATTCACATTTATCAAGCTTTCCTGCTACCCAGTAGATGGTTGGAAGTAATTTTCCCAGGTCTCCATAAACTACTTCCAGAACCTCAAGAAACTTTCAAAAAATCAGGCTTCCCTTATTCATGACAGGAGAAGCAGGATGCAATATTTAAACATTTTATTCGGGAATGCATTCCAGACCACAAGACACCTGATTCACTTAATAAGGTAGTGGGGTTTATGTTCTGCCCACCAGACAGCTCTTCTTACTAATGCCTCCAGTGTGCATTTCTTGCTCTCTGGTCTGGTTAGCAGGACACGATCAATATGTTGGTTTGGTATATTACAGGATGCTTCTTTCACGTATGTGGCCTCTTTTTCAATGTTGCTTGTACTACAAAAAGTGACTCAGCTATGGAAACTGGGCAAATAATCATGCCTTTTTATTGAGGCAACTGCTCTCCTACTTTCCGTCCTCCACACCTTGACTTCTCTTTGTCCTTTTCTTTTGATTCTACAGACAAGAAGGCTATCATCTATGTTGCCCCTGGGAGCACGGTGTTCTATTATCCATGTCTGTGACTCTCTGTGAGTTAAGTAGCTCCTTCAAATGCCGTCTCAGCCTTGCTACTGAGAGTGGACTCCTTCTCTCACACACACTGGTATCATGGAACCCGTTCTGCAACACAGCCTCTCACTATCTGTCGGCCTGCAGAGGGTAAATTCTGCAAAACATGGGTTAAACTTTTGCTTTGCTAAATGGCATATCCTCAGACCTCAGTTGCGGCCCTCCCTTTTTACTTAAAAAAAAAAAAAAAGTGTTTAAAAAATTGAATGCTTGTTCATTAGTATTTAAATATAGCTCAAAACATCCACCCACTTGCATTTACACACACACATACACTTAAATGTTTACAAGCAGAACTACTCCTCCCTCGCCCATTGCAGTCTAGGGAGATTCCGCTTAAATGTGTCAAGCCCAGGAGAAAGGGCCCATAATGCATTTTTTTCTAAAGTTTTTATTCATTATTTTCAGAGAGAAAGGCAGGGAGGGAGGGAGAAGGGGAGAGAAGCATCAGTGTATGGCTGCCTTTCACCTCCCTCTAGCTATGGATCTGGCTGGAGACCTGGTTTGCAACCTGGTATTGTGCCCTGGCTGGGAATCGAACCAGCAACCTTTGGGTTTGCAGCCTGGTGCTTAATCCACTGAGCCACCAGCCAGGGCCCCGTAATAATTTTAAGAACTAGCATTGATGATATAGTCATGGATATCCAGATATTGGGAGCTTTCTATTCAGTCAATCGAATATTTGATTGATAGATAATATACACATTTCCTAATGCTACATGTGAGAAAAAATTAGCAGATAAAGTTGGGAGACAGATTGGAGCTATATTGGATTTGATCCTGTAAGTGACAGGAGCCCTTGAAAGATTTTAGGCAGGGAGGAGGGAGTGGAAACTGTCACAAAGAGTGATGATAAGGCTTGGGAACCCTGCTCCCACGTCAGGAATCCTTCATTGGTAACAAGGCCCAGCTTCCGGAAAAATGTCCAAAGCATGAGGAAGGTGCCAGCCACCTTGGGACGCCACGCTAGAGCTTAGGAAACCGAGGCGTGTAAGAGAGGGAGGGCTGGTGCAGTGCTTCTCTGAACAAGAACCTAGCGATCACTACAGGGTTAAAGGGAGGTGTGCAGAGAGCACGCCTGCAAAGCTAGTTGTTCAAGTTGGGCTCATCAGCGGCATTTACGCTGCACTTCCGCCCACTTCAAAGTTGCTGTTGCTGTAAGCCTGGACTTCCCATTGGGGCGCCGGGCTTGGCTCGTAAAAGCTGAGCGGGCACATCTAGGACATTTATATCCTGATATTATGTAGATTGATATGCTTATTTCAAACACTTGAGAAAATGCAATAATTTGGGAGGGGGTGCGGTGATTTTTAAAGAACTCTTTCAGCTGCTTGATTTAATGATCTCTTTTTTGAGTTTAAAGAGAACAACTTCAGAGGCCCATTTCCCTTTCAAGGGAAGAATTAGCTAATCTTAAAGTAGTTTTCTGGGCAGTTGATGTTTGCATTTTTAATCCAATCAGCCAAACAAATATGATTAATTCAGACGGTTGTGTCTGTGGTTTTGCTGCCTGGTTGAAGCCATGTCATTACAAATGCAAATATGTTCCTAAAATAATGAAAATGTCATTATCATCCTGTATTCATTTATGTGGCCTGGTAATAAACCGAAATGCCACGCGTTATCAAAGTTACTTTTGTAAGCTGTGTAGACAGCACTACCTACTTTGCCTGAGAAGGTCGTTAAGTCTGGCTGTGACTTCCTCTAGTGTCAGTGTGAAACTAGTGGGACAGGCAGGTTGGGGAAACCCAGCCCCCAAGTTTTCCCTGAGCTGGGGTTTTATTCTACTTCTGCCCCTGAGTTTTTGAGACATGTTCCTTAAAAGCTCTGTGGCGTAATTCCTCAGCAGTTACAGGGACACGTCATGTCTGCCCTGCTCACCTCAGAGGGATACTTGAAGGATCCAGTTGAACATGTGAAATAATATGAATGTGTAAAGTGATTGCGATTTGTTACACAGAAGCTTATGCAGGTGTGGGCTTCATCTGTGAATTCTTGCTTTGGACTCTGTCTAGCTGATTTTCTGCTATTCCCAATGCAAAGGTGAAGGTTGGTCTTTTTACCTTTCTTGCGTTATGCTTCTAAGCTATGCCTGATTTCCTTCTTTGGGATCCCCTTCCGGCTGCTTTTTGCTGCCGTTCTTGTTGTTGTTTGTTGTAGTTGATTTCGATTTGGGGGGTTTTATTTTTGCTTCATGTATTTGGATTTGGGTTGGCCCTACGGGACATACCCCCGGCTCACAGTCGCAGTCAAGCCTTCCTTGATGTGACAGAAGCTCCTACAAACCATCTTCCTTCTTCCTTCAGGGCCAGATGGGAATTATATTAGTTGTTACTTATCCAGTTCTTGTCACTCATTCATCTGGAATCTGCCCCCATGACTTTGTTAAAATTGTCCCCTGTCCTAATAGTCAGAAGTCTATGAT
The DNA here is from genome assembly GCA_004026585.1 of Noctilio leporinus. Lineage (NCBI taxonomy): Eukaryota > Metazoa > Chordata > Mammalia > Chiroptera > Noctilionidae > Noctilio > Noctilio leporinus. The sequence goes on from PVIW01004527.1 coordinate 13,014, forward strand.
TTGTCTCATCCTAATTGCTCGTTCTATTGCATTTAATACAGCTGACCAGCTCTTGCCCCTAGAAAGCTGTAGATAAAAAATATATATTTGTAGTAAATACTGGTGTAGACATTATTCTTTTAAATATGCAGTATATAATTTAGGACAGTAGACAGAATTAAAAATAAATAGTCATTCTTTTATCTTTTAGTCTTTAACACATAATGTCACTGAGAAATTTTTCTTGTTATATTCTCATGTTGTTTCATTTTTGTTTTTATATTTTGATGGAAACACCTAGGAGACATTAGAATAACAATTTTAATGTGCAAAATTAAAGATATTTCTAAATTTTTATGTTTAAAATGGACTATTGGGGGAAAGACCAATATAACTTGTAACTGTAAAATAAACTACTAATAATAAGAAACATGAAAAACTACTGCAATTATGTAATGTAACTTAATAAATTATACTTTAGAGTTAGAGAGACCTCTATTTCATTCCTCATTTTCTCTACTTTATAGATCTGAAACTTTGAGTGACTTATATACTCTTTCTAAGCTTCATTTTTATTCTTTTTTAAATGGAAATAATAATTATGCATTATTGTGAGAATTAAATCAGAGACTGCTTAGTGTTTAGTTCAGCTAAGTAGTAATAGTAATTAAAATGCTAACATTAATTAAATTATACTTTTAAAACCAAAAATGATGTAGTAAACAAGCCCAACCAAGTTCTCCTTAGTCAAGGGTAAGGTGGGATATATCACATATAAATATTTTACCTGTTAAGTTTTGAAAAAAATATATGCCACCAGATATTTTTAACAAATAGGACAGAACCTTTATATTCATGAATATGTGTATATTGCTATTTGCTAGTCACATGACTAAGCATATGCTCAGTCTTTAAAAAGATCATGTATAACCTAGATAAGAACTTGGTAGGCAATGAGTTGGAAGGGAGCACATGAGAAGTGAAGAAGGAAGTTGGGAGACTATTTTAGAAGGCCCATTAATAACAGGAAAAGAGATCCATGCCACTGATGATGGGTGGCCATACCATGAAGAGTTGAGGCCAGGTTGGCAAAGGGTAACAACATTGACTTTACATAAGTCATTCACCTGTTTGTTTTTTGTTGTTGTTGTTTTGTTTTATTTTTGCCTGTGGTTGGATCAAAATGAAGGTTTTGGTGGGGGTGAATGGGTTAATGGTTCTGTCGAACATGGGGAGTCCTGGATGTGGCATGCATTTGGGGGAATGATTACAAGTAAATCCTCCATCAGATTATTTAAAAGTGATGTCATTTACCTAGGTGAACATTAGGGAGTAAGTATCTCATTGGATCTAGAGCTAAAGAGAAAGATCTGAGCTACAAAAAATGATCTTGAGAATTATTAGACTGTATAATTATATGTGTGTTGTATGTTCATACTTAGGTTTAGAGCTTTGCACTAATTTATAAATAATGTATTCTAATTCATAAACAACTGATCAACTCACAATCTATCACTAGATTAGACCTTAAGCTTCATGAAGCAGGGCGTAGGACTTTTTAAAAAATATTCCAAATAGGGGATTGTAAATACTTGGGGGAGTCTGGGAGAGTAACCTAAATCAGTCCACAGCAAATTGAAATGTCCATAACCTGAAAGGTATATAAAACCTACCTTCTTCATCATAACATAAAAAAGTCATTTAAATATTTACTGTCAGAATTAGGTAAGTCCTTCACTATTTTTAATTAAAATTAACAAAGCAGAAATAGATGACATATTTTTAAAAAATCTGGGGCATAGGTCAGAAAATTTTTTGAGCAACCCTATAACACTAGCTCAAAAAAATGAGTAGAGACTTTGCCAGTTTCATTTTACGACCCACAGGTATTTTGAAAAGCAAACAAAATGCATGCACCAGATACTCACCCACTCGTATAACCCTATTCAGATGGAGTGATTACCTATTTGTGTCTAACCTCTTCTAAGATGCATCAGCCTATTTTCAATAAGTGTCCTTAACCATCTGACATGTTGGATTTAGAGTTGTCTTTTATCATAGATGTTGCATAGTAACTTTTTTCTTTTTCTTGTTGTCAAACCATTCTATTGATTTGTGGTTATATGCCTTTTCAATCATTTGCCTTATGTCGGACATTTAATTTTCCTATTGTTTTTCACATCCATGAGCAACACTGGGATATAGAAGTCATCATCGAAGTGCCAGCAGAATGTAACTGAGCAATTTATTTATGAGTCTGATATGCATTGAAATACACTGAGCTCTTTCCAATGAAGCCCTAAACAAAGGTTTCTGAATCATGGGAGTAAAGCAAAAACACAGATTAATGGCGAGTTTTCACAATCCTTATGATAATGAAAGATAGGAAAGATTTTGTTTGCCCCAAAGAAACAGCAGCCAAGCAGATTTTGTGGGTGGGCTAGAGTAATAACAACTAGACATGCCACAAGGAGCATTCTAACAAAATGCAGTTCTACTCATAAGTACCACCCACAGTGTGTGGTTAACGTGTGCTTTTTTCTTGTACATGTGGATATTATATATATCAAACAACTCTATCTGGGGAGTGCCTTTCAACCAGCTACGCATACATTTTATATATTTCTTGAATCATGTGATGTTAGACCTCAGGAGACTGTACAAGGAATTTTTTTTAAGTTGTGATATACTGTCAGTTCTGTGCATGTGAGTCTTATATATAGAAGCCCATCATGGAGTAATTTATTATTATTTTGCAATGAGAACAGTGATGCCTCACTCAAGGTCACACCATGAGTATTAGCAGAATGAGAATTGGAAAGCAGGTCCAAGAACAAAACCTAGGCCATGCCAAACACATCTATAAACATGAGAGTCTTGATGAAATCAAATTAAAAGAGCACTCTACTTATATGAATAGTTGAGATATCCTTACTGAAGCTTTTCAAGTTTCCTGGAATATGTGAAGGGCTAATTAGTGCCAAGTGCAAGTGCATTGAGTTAAGAAAGTAAGTTTGTTCCCATTACCATGCCAAGTGGGTTGAACTTGAAGTATTCTCAGGAGAAGCAGGCTCACTACCTCATTAGCACTTTCGTCTAGTATACATATGTTTACTTGTGGGGAGCCTGGAGGCAGATCTGGAAGAGATGATGCAGAATTAGGCTCCTGGTACCCAAACTGCTATTTCTGGGAGGTCCTTCTTGCTGAGCCTTGCCCTCCTCTACTTCTGTCCTTGCGTGTTGTCCTCTGAGCATGCAGGAACACTAAGCCTGCTTTGATGCTTAGCTCCAAGAATGGTGCATGAAGTGCAATGCTCACTTCCTCCTAGATCACTGCTTCCTCAACAAATGTGTCACTATTCCCTAGGCAGGATGGCAAACTAGGATGGACTCCTGCCTCCCCTTCTCACTCCCCATGACAGCACCATCCATACTAGATACAAATCTGAAGCAAAAAGCGCAACTATATCATGACCTAATGAACAATTTAAGCCATGAACTAAGGATACAAAGAACAATTTGTTCTCAGTGTTCGTAAAAGTGTGGATAGTAGTGACTTGCCTAGAGGACAAGCATGTAAGATGAGCTCCAACATAACTGAGAAGGAAAACAGGAGCTGCAGTATTCTGTTAGGTTATTAGGTATTAATCCCAGCCAAGGTATTAATCTTGCCAAGTCAGAGTTGTTAACTGCATGTGAAGGGAAGTGTTTTACTGATCACCCTTCCAGATCTTAGAACATGTGTAACACTGAGAAAACAGATGAGAAAAGTGACTTTTGAGACAAACCAATACATGAAAGTTTCCTTAGAGGTAGCGATCCTGAGTGAGAAGGAAAAGCAAATGTGAACTGATGAGCTTTGGGCTGAGTTCCTGCATCAAATTTAAAAGAAGGGACTTACACACTTAATAGCAAGATAGAAAATGGCTCTGGGGAAATATAAGCAACTGGAAAAAATGAAGAGGTATATGAAGACCACACAAAATATAAAATATTTCCTAAGAATTTACAATACAGTGACTATATATCAATAGAATTTATGTGGACCCAATTATTTAAAAATCAATGAAAGATAAATAAAATATATGGAAAAATATATCATGTTCATCTATAAATGGCTCAGCTTACTATAAGGTTTTAATTTGTCCAAAGTAAACTATAGATACAAATTAGAGATACAATTCCAGTAAAAAAAGTACTAGCGAAATTTTTGAAAAAATGTGAATATATTGATTCTAAGTTTTATATGAAAGAAGAGCACATTAATAAATGAGTAAGACAAACTTTAAAATGAACACTTTGGACAAATTTCCAGTGCTGGATAGTCACCATTTACTTCCCAGGACTGATGCTCCTCTCTTTCTGTCTTGGAATGCTGAACTGTATGGAACACATTAACCAGGCTGCCTGGTTATCTGGCTTCTTAACCTTATGAAAAGCACTGATAGGCACCCCTGCTTCTTCTCTACCTAAATCCAAAGCACCTTATTTGCAGCTCTTATTAACCAACAGAGCTAATCAAACCCTCCAAATGGCACCATATTAGATTTGTATACCTGTACTATAACATTTCTCTCTCACCCTGTTGTGATTTTCTGCCTTTTGTGTTACAGGGTTCTCCTTATGGGTACCATTATATTTTATTAATTAGGATCTCAAAACATATTAGTCAATTAGTATATTTTTTAAAACCTGTAAGAATAGAAACAGTTTGTTTGGCTGCAGCACATAGTTTGTATTCAGAATCATTGTGTTTACCACCCAAAAGGTTTATAGATTTTAATCTAAATAAAGTTTATTACTTAAACATGAAGCCTGCAGTTGGGGAGAAATGCTGTTTCTTTAATGTAATAAGCAAACAATGAAATGTAAGAAAGTTCTATTTCAAAAATAAATGAAAACATTACTATCTGTAGTTATTGTTTAACAGAGACACAATCCAATCTCAAGACAATTTGTGAAATCCCAAAGAAAATAATGCAATTGCTCAGAAAGCAATCAGCCATTTTTAATACTTTGATATTTAATAAAGATAGCTTTATCTCTGCAAGCACAATTTGATAACCAATATTGTATTCAGATAAATAAAAAAGCACTTAGAACAACGCACTAAGATTTAATTTGAATAGAGAACATTTTATACCCTCTGTACCAAAAAAAAAAAAAAAAAAAAACTACTGCAGAATTTAAAAAAAAAAAAAAAATTGCTTTATTTTTCTCATTAATTAAGTATCCGGAAAACGTATATGTGGAAATTAAATTATTTATTTTGCAAGTTTTCTTAAGTCAAAGATGCTTCACGAATCATAGGAATATGTTTTGAAAATATGCAAAATTAAAATTTGAAATACTTAAATATTATTTAACTATAGTATTTCAGATATAAAGTCTAGAATCTGGAAATTCAAGGCACCATGATGTATTGTGCCTTGACAGTATATAAAATATAAACTGGTAAAGTGTTATGTATGTAAATGCAATAATGTCAAGTATTATATTTCTGATTTATTCATTAAGAAAAATAAGCCATTTATTCCAGTCATATTCCATTTGCTAATTAAACTGCTTGGGAAATTTTTAATATTAATATTTACCTTCAGAGAGTATTTCAGATAGTGAAAGCAGACAAAAACATATTAAATTTGGGGCCATATGGAAAATATAATAGATATGAAAACTAGATACAGTCCAAATACACTTTCATATTTCTAAAATCTTCTTAATAAAATAATACACACAGGGTTGACTTGAGGAAAACACTCAATATATAGCAAATTAAATCACATCATATTTGATGTCTTGCACATTGATAAATTTAATGTAGGGCTTATGAGGAGTAAACATATATCCGAGTAAGGGAAAACCAAACAAATAGGAGAGCATCAGACTTGTTTATAATTGAATAATATGGGTGGATGTGGCAAAATGCCAGTATTCTTTACAAAATATATCAGAAGACATGAAAGTCGATCAACCAGTTGGTAAAAAAAAAAGAAAGAAAGAAAAAGAAAAAAGTATATGGGAATTAACTTCTTGTTCTTATTAAGTATTCCTCTGTCTTTTTTCTTACTGCAGGTAGTTTTAAGTAATGAAAACTTGACGACCAGTATTCTTTCCCACCATCTATGAAAATATTCCATTAGACATGGTAATCTTCTCCTACAATATATTTCCAACCTGATTCTTATTGCTTTCCAAGCAGCCTTGCAAAAAGGTTACGTTTTTCTGTACTTGCCTGCATTTCTCGGCCACCTCATTACTTTTGACTTTGTTTTCTCCACACCTGAAATGCTTTGGGTTTAGACACTCGTGTTAGTTGCAAGTGTTTTATTGTAAAAGGGTCTCTGAAATACCGCTTCCTCCTAAGACCTCTCACCTTCCAAGGGAAGTGATCCATGGATCATAGATTAAAATATAAAACAAAACTATAAAACCTCTGGATGATAACATAGGAGTAAATCTAGATGACCTTGGGTATGGTGATAACATTTTAGATACAATGCCCAAGGCACAACCCGTGAAAGAAATGCTCACCAAGGTAGATCTCATTAATATTAAAATCTTCTGCTCTGCAAAAGACACTGACAAGAGATGGGAAAGATCAGCTACAGACTGGAGGAGAAATTTTGCAAAAGGTATCTGATAAAAGACTGTTATTCAAAGTGCATAAAGAATATGTAAAATTCAACAGTAAGAATACGAACAACTCAATCTCGATTGGGAAAAAAGACTTGAATAGATGTCTCACTGAAGAAAAGATGCAGATAGCAAATAGGCATGTGAAAAGATGCTTTATATCATCCGTAATTATGGAAATGCAAATCAAGGCAACAAGGAGTGACCACTCACACTTACTACACAACTATTAGAACGACAACATTCAGAACACTGACAATATTGAATGCTTACAAGGATTTGGAGCACCAGAAACTCATTCATTGCATCTGGGAATGTAAAATGGTGCAGCCACTTTGGAAGACTAGCGGTTTCTTATCAACTAAGCAAACTTTAGTGTAAGATTCAGCAACTGCCTCTCTTAGTGTTGACTCAAATGAGTTGAGAACTTATGTCCATACAAAAACCTGCACAGGGATGTTTATAACAGTGTTATTCATAATTGCCCAAACTTGGAAGCAACCAAGATGCCCCTCCATAGGTTAAAAGAGAAATACATTGTGGTACATTTAGACAATGGAATATTATTCACTGCTAACAAAGAAACAGGCCATCAAGCAGTGAAAAGATATTGAAGAAACTGATAATGCATATTAGTCAGTGAAAGAAGCCAATTTGAAACGGTAATTTGCTATACAAGATCTGTCCAGATTGTATCCAGCCATGTACTATGAAGAAGAGACATTTATTGAAGAAGATGCAAGATACAAGAAACAATGTACATAGGACAACGATGCCTTGGTCCTCTTTGAAGGAGGCACCTTGGGACCGCACAGATGGTCTCAAATCTCTTCCCTTTCCAAGGCTATTTCAGTTTTGGGAAAAGCCAGAAGTCACATGGTGCCAAATCTGGGCTGTAGGGGCCTGAGTCACCTGAGTAATTGGATGTTTTGCCAGAAACTCTGCATGAGATGTGATGCATGAATGGGCACATTGTCATGATGAAGCTGCCAATCACCAGTTGCCCATAAGTGTGGCCTTCTGAATCACCCAACTTGTTTCCACAAGGCGTGTTCAAACATAACGTGAAATTTGATGCAGATTTGTTGGTCTAATGGCTCATTTTGAATGTGCGGGCCAAACAGTACAAAGCTCACCCAACAGGGTCTACCACTCCCGCTGACTAGTACAGTGAAGTCATCATTGTTCACCCCTGTGCATTCCAGCCACTCTCCTTGGCTGCCAGGTTACCCTGGTGTGCACACCATTCTCGTTATATTAATAATGGCAGGACTTTTTCCAGACAGGCCTTGTTGTATATGATACCAACTACATGACATTATGGAAAAAGCAGAAGTATTGAGGCAATGAAAGGCAGTGGTGTGCAGGGGTTGAGATAGGCAGGGATAAATGCAGGGCACAGAGAATTTTTCAGGGTGGTGAGACTACCCTGTAGGATACTATAGTGGTAGATACATGGCATTATGCATTTATCCAAGCCTGTAAAATATACCACATCAAGAGTGAATTCTAATGTAAACTATGGACTTTAGGTGATAATGATGGATTGTCACAAATTATCGCTTTGGTATAGAATGCTGATAGTCGGGGAGGTGATGTGTTGGTGGGGGTCAGGGTTATATAAGAATTCTGTACTTTCTGCTCAAGTTTGCTGTGAAGCTAAAGCTGCTCTAAAAAGGCTGTTCAAAATGACATGAAAAAGGAAGTGATTCCATCCTCTCTTTTCCAACCATGTAAATCATGGCTTCTGATCAGGGGAGATTGTGTCCCATGACACTGCATAGTCAGATAGAGAAGATGCTGGTACAGACACATGTAGACACCTGCATATCCTCTACCCTAATCTATATATTCGCTGTCATACCTGTCCCTAGAAGTCCTCTAGGGAGGGCCTACTATTTGTGTAGTGGAAGATTTTGGAGGTGAGTATCAGCTGTAGAAACACAAGGCTTCAGGATCCAAGATCTGCCAGAATGATCGGTAAATTGGTCTGCATCAGAAGTATGTTAAGACATTAGATGAGGAGGCCGGAAAGAAAGGAGGGTGAAGAGGAGGAAGAACAAGAAGGGAGAAAGGCTGAACAATTAATTCAACAGGAACCCAAGTCTGAGCTTCAGAGTGAGAAACGCCATCCTGAGAATGGGAGTGGTTTATCTGGGAGTCCCCAAACCTTTACTATCGCCTTCTCCAGAACCTTGTAAAACATAGGGTGAGTTGAAAGAGTATGCCATTTTGGGCAGAATGGTGCAGTTTGAGTATGACAGTTGGGAAATTACTGAACAATTAATTCAGAAAATAATGACAGCTCTGAGCCACAGTGGCCATGAGTAACGCACAGACATCTTGGCTCAAAGAGAATATTGCACTTCTGAGTTCGTGAAAGGGAACGCAAGGCATAGTATCCAAACAATAAAGCCAGGGCTATTCTAGTCAGCACTGGGGTTACATATTATACTCCTCGTTTGAGGGATGGGGGTCAGTGTGCCAATGTTATTCCCACTCAGCCACTTTCTTGGTATCTTAAATTGCATCATTTCTTGGTGCCAAGTCTTAAGCCAGATGCATGAGGAGCATATTAAAAATAGTAAATTATTGATAAATGATATACCTACAAATACACTTTGAATGCTCCATTCTTCCATGCATTTTATCATAGAAAATTGAGACCATGGGATTTTTAAAGCCATAATTCAAATATTCTGAAGGTGTTACACCAAAAATGGAAAAGCCAGTGACTGACTGAAAGGCACAGTGCCAGAATAGTGTCAACCTATTGGGTATTATTATAAAATTAAAAAGGCAATCACTCACTTTGGAGGTACTACATTGGGATACTGCTATGTTAAAAAATAAACATAAAACAAATGTTACACGTACACAGGAAAAAAAAAGAGGTATAGCTGACAGTGAGTGATAGGGATGGTACTTTTAAAAAGTTATTTTGAAGAGGTACCTATTTATCCTATTGATATTCCAAATGAGATTCAAAATTAATGTCAGAAATGGCTGTGGTTTGTGTGTAAGTGGCTTTGCGTTTTCAAGTGTTTGTGTGTATTGAGTGTTGCTCCCCTTGAATCTACATTGTTGTTGAATCGAGTATTGTGTTGTCCTCATAATCCCAGCAGTTGCAGTATGTTTTATTCATATCAGTGAAGGAGTGTATTGTGTAAATGTAAAGTGTCTGCTCCGCTTACTTAGTATTCTGTAAGACAAGCTCCTTACTTAGTTTTACTCTGTAGTCGCCAAGGCTGGAAATTGAAAATCAAATTAGTACCCATCAAATTGAGACCCCTACACTCAGTATATGCCTCTTTAGCATAGAAGGCACAGACTGCTCAGATTATATTTGGGGATGGGGATAAATTGTAATGGTGCCCAGGAAATGTGAGGTTGTGTGTGATGTCCTTTTCCCAATTGCGCAGTTACTCTGCTCAGCACAGCTCATAGTCAGTTCAACAGCTTGATGTTATTTTCAGCACTGGACGCTGGTGACCTATCTTCTGTGAGTACACTTGATATGCATTTTTATTTTCAAGGAAAGAGTATATTACATGGCTGATTTGTCACCATCCATATGGAAATAAGCCAGTGGGTGTAAGGGTGTCTTTTTCTTTTCCGGGTAAATTTGTCTGGGAGATAAAAATGGTTGAAAATGCATAGACATGCCAAAACCAAAAACAACCCCCTACCCCCTGCCCACAAAGAAACTCCAAAGAGTCCATTTCTTTAGAAATCAAGTTGTAGTGCTTAAAGCATTTGGCAAAATACATTAGGCAAATAGTGTTGCTGCTTTTATTTTTTTGTTTTGATCTATTTTAACTTTCATGTTAATAATATGCTATTAAATAGCAGGTGTGACCCAAAAGAGTTAGCTCCTCCAATGTATTTTAAATAGATATTATAATAATAGTTTTACAATTGTCCTTTTACATTTATTTTAACTTAGTTGACATATACTAGTTTCAGATTTACAACATAGCATTATTAGACATTTATGTGCTTTGTGAAGTGGTCACTGTAATAAACTTAGGACCCATCTGACACCATACATAGTTATCACAATATTACTGTGTGTAGTCCCTATGCTGCACTCCCCTTGACTATTTTTATAACTAGAAATATGTACATCTTAATCCCTTTTACCCTTTTTATCTGTCTCCCCAAGCCTCTCACCTTATCTGGCAACCTTCAATGTATTCTTTGTGCCTACAAGTTTGTCTGTTTCACTTGTTCATTTTTTCAATCTGCATATAAGTGAAATCATATGATATTTGTTATTTTCTCTCTGGTTAATTTGATAACATGTCCTCTATGCTGTCACCAATATTAAGATATCATTCTTTTTATGACTGAGTAGCATTCAATTGTATACCCATACTATCTCTTCTCTGTCCACTCACTTGTTGATACACACTTACATTGCTTCTATATCTTGGCTACGGGTCTATATATCTTTTCAAATTAGTATTTTAGATTTTTTTTAATAAACACCCAGACACGGAATTACTGTCTAGTTTTATTTTTTAAGGAATCTTCATACTGTTTTCCATAGTGGCTGCACTGATTTGCAATCCTAGCTATAGGGCATGAGAGTTCCATTTTCTCCACACCCCCACCAGCGATTGTTGAGTGTTGATTTACTGACGGTGGCCATTCTGACAGTTATGAAGTGATACTTCGTTGTGGTTTTAGTTCGCATCTCTCTAATGATTAGGCATGTTGAGCACCTTCTCCTACACCTATTGACTATCTTTTGATTCTCTTTCAAAAAACATCTGTTCAGGTCTTCTGCACATTTTTATGTGGATTGCTTGCTTTATAGATGTGAAGTTGTAGGAGTTTCTTATAAATTTTGCACATTTACTTCTTATCAGATGTATCATTGGTGAATATCTTTTTTCATTTAGTTGGTTGTCTTTTCAATTTGTTGATGCTTCTCTTTGCTGTACAGTAACTTTTTCATTTGATACAGTCTCATATGTTCATTTTTGTTTATGGTGTCTTTTTCTTAGAAGACATATCCTAAAACATATTGCTAAGACCAATGTCAAGGAATTTATTGCCTTTGTTTTCTTGTAGAGTTTTATGGTTTTAGGTCTTACATTTAAGTCTCTAATTTATTTTGAGTTTATTTTAATATACGATGTAAGAAATTGGTACAATCATTTTTTTAACTTAAAAATATTTTATATTTACATCTTCTAATGTGTTAATCATCAGCTTTAACATAAACTTTTCCCAAATGCTAAAATATACATCTTTCTGAACAAGTCAAATTAAACATAAAATAGTATTTGAAAAAGCTTCTGAAAAATTTTATACCTGGCTAATTAATAAACTAATAAATTAAAAACAGATGGGTCCTTTGGGCTTCCTCACACTAACTTAATTCAGGCAGTATTTTCACTTTGGAGAGCTTTTCAATAGGAATTGCCCATTTGTTTTAGAAGAAGCTTGAAGACCATAATGACATAAGTATTGACTGATTTTCTCTTTGAATACATGAAGCATAACATATTATCCCGTGAACCAAAAGAACTTATCATGATTACGAAATATAGGCTACAATCTGACTCTAAACTGCTTAGAAACTTTCTTCATTTTTCATTCTATTGATCACTGGCACATTATAAAGCAAAAAATGGATGTGCAAAAAGGATAAAAAGTATAATGCTGATACACACACCTAACCGAGCTGACAGTTTGCTTTGTGCTCCTAGAAACGTTGGATTATACTGCTTTCAAGAGCTGGTATTCATCTAAATTTGAATCACCACTTTTCTTTGGTGCTTAAACTTATATTGTATATAAAACTAAATATGTTTCCCACTGGAAAAGCAGGCTAACACAGTCTGATCACATTGAACCCTTTTCACCAAACTGGACACATCGTTGTGATAATTGATCAAATTCTTTTAGGTAATAGAATCAAGTTAAGAACATCTTATATTAAATTTAGAAAACAAAAATTTAATTTTACATTTATATTTTATTGACTAGTATCATTTTGTCTGTAGGTTCATTCTGTATAAGATTCCATATCTAAAGTGAGGTTTTCTTAAAAAGAATACTAATAATAAATGATAAAAGCAAGAAATGCCCTGTCAATTGAGTAAACTATTTTAGTTATTGAAGAAGTAGAAAATCACATCTGTTACTTTATGGCTTTGTGCATTTTGTGTCTCACTATTCAGTGTCTGTACCTGAAGAGTATAGAATCTCTAAGCCTGCAGTGACCACTGAGCCACTGAGCCTTCATCTGTGACTATATAAGTCCAAAAAGATTCAGTATAAAATAAACATACTATTTTTAAAGAACAGTTTCACAGTAGGAAATGTCGATTAGAGTAGCTGGTTATCAAGATGCATAGAATATGCCACTTATAAAGATGGAGATCTTGAGAGCACAGATGAGTGGAAGTCTCACTAATGTAGGGTGAATTCAGAGAATACGGCAGCTGTTTCCAAAGCTCTGGTTTTAAAGAAACAAGCTAGTCATGGGTTTGCATATAGGAAAACATTAGGATGGACTCCTTGAATATTCAGTTAACTTTTTGAGGCACCTGGTAAGGGTAGATATGGGCTGCCATTACCCACCTACCTTTCTTTTCCTGAAGGAATTGAAAGAAAAGATAATGCCAAGCTAGAACCTTGGGGATAGATCCCTGATCTATTTTTGAGCTACTAGAGGGCCTAAGCTATACAGACAAAAAAGTTGTTCATTATCAGGAGTGGGGGCTATCATCGTGAGAGGACTGGTGAATCTGGGTGGTGAATCAGGGTGGGCTCCCCTCTCCTCCCTCCCGGTCCCCACGTGTTGCTTGCGTCCCACCACCACTACCACTACCACTACCACCTACACCACCGCCACCACCAAGAAAACTCTTGCCTGAAGTGTGGGGAATGTAGATGATCCAAAGGAAGCTATTGTTGACTGAAGTCTTTGTTCTTGTCTTGTGTTCCCAAATGAATGATGAGGTCCTTAAGGGGTATTATTTCCCAGGTCTATTAGTAAACATCCGATATACATTTATCTCATTAAATATATGACAGCTGCCCTGGCTGGTGTGGCTCAGTAGATTGGTGCCAGCCTGTGAACCCAAAGATCGCTGGTTCAATTCCCAGCCAGGGCACATAACCAGGTTGCAAGCCAGGTCTCCAGCCAGGTCCCCAGCTGGAGGCAGGTGAAAGGCAACCGTACATTGATGTTTCTCTCCCTTTCTTCCTCTCTTCCTGCCCTTCTCTCTGAAAAATGATGAATAAAATATTTAAAAAATACACACATACACACACACACACAAGACAATCACTTGGAGATTGAATGATGATTTCTGTCACTTTTCTAATGAGGAACTGCTGTATAATGGGGTTAATTTATTTGTCACACCTCTCGGAGTGTGTAAGTGGTGGGCTGGTCTGTGTGATTCCACAGCTCATGCTTCCGACCTTCTTCTATGCACACTGTGGGTCTGCGGCCACCCCACACCCAGCACAGGGGTCTGCCCACAGTAGTGGCTCAGGAAACCTCTGTTGTCTTCATGGTAAGCACTAGTCTAGGCATAAATTAGTTGACAATAGCGTAGGTATAACTTTGTGTGAGTATGTACAGCACTTTGTGAATAGCATTCACCTGGAGGAGAAGAGATGATCCACCAAATGTAGCAAATGAGTTTTTCATGGTGTTCAATATGGTCATGATGGGGAGATACTTAACGCTGCCTGGAGACTGGGCCCCATTCCAGGGCAAAGACATGGTGAACTGGATCCGAGGAATGAACAAGGACTGACAGGAGATGATGGCTTGGGTGGCCTGGTGGCGGTGTGCTCAGTAGAGGCAGCTGCAGACAGAAGGGCAGAGAGATTGAGTGACAGCAACCTTTTTGCAGAAAGCAAGTAATCACGCTGATTATTTAAATGGCCTTTTAATGTCTTCCCTGGTACAGAGGTAGTTTAGGATTCTGGAATTTCTGAAAAGAAGATCATTGTATAAATGCACTGCCCACCCGGACAGAAGGAAAGGAAACACGGGTAATAGGTTAAAAAGACTCAGCAACTGTCCCAGATCCCCCGACATCCCTTGCACATATGCAGAAGGCCTGACGTTCTTTCTCATTGTACGGGGCTAGCCATTTAAAAATGTACTTTTTGGGGTAGGAGTGTCTCAAAGGAGGGGCATGCGGCCTTTGGTTAGTCAACATGAAATGTGTTGTAATTTCAGAACCACATGGAAAGCTATTGGAAAGGTGAGCTTTATATTTTAAAATAATTGCCCCGAAGTGCACAATTACATGTTTCTTAGTAACAGCAGCTGTTAGTAAGAAAATAAAGATCAAGTTTCCAGTCTCTCTAATGGACCCTCACGTGATGAATAAACAGATGAAGGCATTTTATAAAATGCATGTTGCATTTAGTGGTGACATTTTGTTGCTTATGATTAATCAGTAAGGAAAAAGCAAAGAAATGAGGTTTCCATGTTTTCCTAATTTTTAAACCATTTTCTGTAGTTTTCCAGGTGTTTGGTAGAAAGAGCTTGATAGTCAGAGGGATTTGATGCATGAACAGGGCATGTGTAATACCTCCCGTTTTCTTAATTATAAAACAAGAACCACAAAAATATCTATCTTTCACGTGCTTTTGCAAGGATTAAATTAATTGGTCCAGGAAAACCCCTATTTCAGAGTCTCCATATAGTAGTGGCTTAACAAATGCTTATTTTGTTCTATCTATTATTGATCTGTTTTCAAGGTAAGTAAAATATAACTCCCATCCTAATGTAAATTACTCAGCCATGCCCAGCAGGCACTCAATATATATTTGATGCTTCATGAAATCAATAGCAAGGTTTTCTATCTTTCTTTTTTTTTTTTTCTTGTTGTCAAAAGGGCTTAAATTTTTGGAAGGAAATCTTTGCCTAATTGGCCTCTCGAAAGTTCTGAATAAGATGTGAAGAAGCGCTGATGTTTTGATTAAACCCGTATTAGTGTGAGGAAAGGTATATGATGAAAACACCCCCCAAATGCAGCTGAGAGAATTTGCAGGTGAGGCCTGAATGGAAGAGAGAGGAGGTATCAGCAGCCTCAGGGCGTCTGTCACTCCCTGTCTACTTTGAAAATTAGCGCCCTCCCAAATGGCTTTTAGCCAGATTTTTAAAAATTTTACTTTAGAATGGGTAACAAACACTTCATTATGGATCAAAATTCACAGAGCACAAAAGGTTATGCAGGAAAGGATTTGCCTGCCATCTGGACTCCAGATCACTAGCCTCTCTGTCTGAAGGCAGCCACTGTTGCTGGTTTCTTGAGTGACCTTCAAAGACAAACCCCGACAAGCAAACATAACTCTTCTTCCTTTTTCTCTTGCTTTCTGCAAATGGTAGCATACTAGGTGCACTCTTCTGCACCTTGCGTTCTTGTTGGGCATTTTAACTTGAAGAGTGATTTATGCTGGTACAGAAAGCACCGTCAGATTTGTGGCGGAGGGAGGATGCGGTCTAGAATCCTTGGCATTACATGGGCACCTCTGGCTTCCTGTTTCCTTAGTGCAGCATCCCCAAGTCACCACCTGCTTGGTCTTCATGTTGCCATGAACACACACTTATGAATTCATTGGTGTCGTTTCCCCCAGGGAGAAGTAATAAAACATAAAGAAATAAAAAGGTATAGAAGCCATTGGAAGGGTATCAGTTTGACCTCAAAATACCCTCAAACAATTATTTTTTTAGGGGCCGCCATGAAGAATAGTTCTATATGAAAACTGTCTAATTTAGCTGAAAAAATTTCTGATGTAAAGGATATAATGTGCTCAAATATTTGTAGAAGGAATTTTGGGATCACAGCCCTCTGTTCAGCCACTGAGTCACAGGGGAACCAGAAAACTTGCCCTCACAGATACAAGACAAGGCCAGATGCCTGATGCCTTCTACCAAGTGACAGGGTCATGGTGAGTCCACGCCTTACTGGCCTGCGTCCTTAGGAAAGAGGAATCCCAGGTGGACTCTGGGCCATGCTCTGTTGTCACAGAGAGTCTGAGTGCTGCAGCTGTCACAATAAGCAGACCCTGGAAGGAGAGCACAGGAGGTTTCATTATATGTTTAGGGAACCATTTTTCTAAGTGGAATGTTGAATATGGGCATATTTTAGAAACACATGCAGACAAAAATAAATCCAATTGGTCACTGACATATGGCATGTTGACCCTGAAATTTACTCTAGACAACATTCATTAAATATCTGCTGTGCACCGGATCCGGTGCTAGGTTGCGGGAATACACAACCCATTAAAATGTGCCGTTGAATAAATCATAGCACATGATGTGATAAATACTCTAGCCTAAATCCACACCAGGTTAAGTGGGATCAACTTCCCGAGAAGCCAGCTAAAGGGTATTTCACGCAAGTGCTCATTAAGAAGCTGGCATTTGAGGGATGAATGAAAACTCTCAGACTGAGAGTCACATTAGGAATAGAGTGAAAAACCATCCGTCTCCATCAGAGTGTAACCATCTGAGTTCAGGGGTCTATAGCAGATCAGAGGGCTCCTACTTGACTCCTCCTGAAAAGAAAGGAGGGCAAAGGAGAAATCTCTATGGAGACACTGGTGCTATGACTTCAATAGAGTAGGTGTTGGAGCACAAAAATAAAGTGACTTCTAGCGGGAGAATGAAAAAAAGCAAGACCTGAGAGGCATGGCACATTATTAGGTTTTTGAATGACTTCAAGTTGTTCTTAAAGAATGAGAGTCAGGATGAGCAAGCACTGGGGGAAATTTAAGCAATTAAAGTGGTTGGGTCATGAATAAGTCACATTGATTTGAAAACTATTGGATGAAAGCTACATTCATCCTTCTTCAAATGGTAGATGTGAAAAAACTGAAGCCATTTTTTTGACTTTAGAAGACAACAATGGTCCCAGCGGCAATTAATCATGGTGAACGCTGGGAAGGCATTACCCCAGAGAAACCTGGAATCAGAGAGTCTCCATGTCAGGCAAGACGGGTACAACTCAAGTCATTGAAACTAAAATATAGAACAAAAATGATCCACCTGTTTTTTCTACTGCCTACCCCCACCTTTAGCAACCATCAATCTGTTGTTCTTCTATCTATGAGCTTAGAGTGTGCATGCTGGTGTGTAATTGTTTTAGATTCCATGTGAAAGAGAGATTGCATGGTACTTGTCTTTTTCTGTCACTTAGCATAATGCCCTTCAAGTCCGTCCATCCAAGTTGTCACAGGGGGCAAGCTTTCGTTCCTTTTATGACCAAGTAATATTCTATTATGTACACCTACCATCTTTATCGTTTTGTTTATCAGCGGAAACTAGTCTTTGGATTGGAGCATTTAAATCATTTGCAGGTAAAGGATTATCGGTAGGTGTGCAAGCTGAGAGGGGGGAAGGTCAATAGAAAAGAATGGCTTCTGCCCGCCCTTCATCTGGGAGAAAGGGGCACCTGCCCTGCCTCTGAAGCTGGACAATGCAGTTGCTCCCCACACATCCCTAGCACTTTATAAACTCCTGCCCGCATGCTGGCACTCAGACCAAGTGAACCTGTCAGTGAGTAAGTTTGTGCATCAAACACCCTCTGTTTCACTCAGCCACAATCCCTGCTCGTTTGCACAGTCAGGGGTTATGGGGCTTTCTCATCCCGGCAATGGGACCCTGGGCTGAGGAGTGTGGATGGGGCTGGGACCCCTTGCTTCTGGAGTAGGGGACCTCTGCATCCCAGACACCCCCCACCCCTGTTCCTTTACTGCTATACTGGGAGGTGGACCTGCCACTCCCATATTTCCAGCCCTCCTACCAATATCAATGTGGCTTCTGAATATTTTTAATTATACAGAACTTTTCTGTTTAGGTATCTTCCAGCTGTTATCAAGATGTGTGTTGGGGGGGGGGGTTGTTCTGTCATTCTGTAACTTGGATGGAGTTTTGGGGGGAAGTGAGTGCAGCATTTGGCCATCTTGACCGAAAGTTCTCCTTGAATTTTATTTGTAAAAAAAAAAAAAAAAAAATCACATCCTTTGTCCTTTAGTTTTGTTTTAGAATTTGCTGACTGCATCTCATGGTATCATTTCACATGTCCGTCTGGCCCTTGTATTTCTTATAAATTGATAGCTATGGGGAGCTTTTCAAAGTGCACATGTCCAGATACACCCTAAAAATGTATTTGGTACGATTGCCATGGATGCTGGGAATCTCTAATTTTCTTAAGATACGTGTGTCCGCTTTTATGCCAATACCATATTACTTTAATTATGATAGCTTTGTAATATAGGTTGAAATCAAGGAGTGTGATAAGACTTGAAATTAGGAAAATATTATTGATGTCCTTCAGCTTTGTTCTTTTTTTCTCAATATTGCTTTGGCTTTTTGTGGTTTTTTATGGTTCCAAATTTTCAGACTGTTTCATTTTTTTTTTTCCTGTGAAAAGAAAAAGAGCCATTGGGAGTTTGATAGGGATCACATTAGACATGTATGTATATTGCTTTTAAGTAGTATGGCCATTTTAACAATATTAATTCTTCCAGTGCAAAGGCAAACACATTGAAGTCTTTCTAAAAGGAAATCTAATTTCTGGATTTGCTGTTTAATATGAACCTGCTCTTAGTTTTACATTGTTGTTTTCTCTTCAGTGATCACTTCTTTCAAACATTTCTCCCTATTTTGAGGAAAGGGGCTATGCCAATTTATTTTTAATATTCCTATAACATGGCATATTGGGCTGGTTCATGGCTGTAGGGTATAGAGAAATATAGATGGATACTTACATTGGCAGATGCAAGTCATATCATCAAGTCTAACATCCAAAGGATGCAGACATAAAATAGACAACCTCTTTGTTGTTTAGATAACGCCAGGTACTTTTTCTCAATGTCCTCAATATATAGTTTAGATACTAACTACACACTCTGGAAAGGAGCAGATGCAAGGTATCATGGGAGGACACAAAAATTAATCTTGGTTCCTTTGCTCAATGAGCTTTGGTCAAATAGAAAAGTTTACTGTAGACATGGTATTTTCTATTTTAGGTCTGCTTCTGTCCATTTCAGGACCAAATCAGTCCAAGAATATTGAAATAAAGGGATGTGATAGCTAGACTAAGTAGGAACATTGGCAAAGATGGTGTTCTTTTCACAAAATACTGATGATCACAGGCTCAGGGAAACTTAATTGAGAAGGTCTATCTTAACTCTTTTTCTAAAGAGATTCAAGCCTGAATAAGCCACAAATTGCTTTCAAAGATCTTCAGAGGATCACGTAGGACTGGTACCCAGATGTTCCCCACTGCTCTAAGTGCTGTTATAGTTCGCTCTTCCCCTTAGCTGGCATGCATGTTTCAGCTCATTTCTTACCACTATAAATAATTCATTAGGTACTATATGTAACTCATAATCTCCTCTAAAGATTGGAATTTATAGGCATGCCCATGCATCATGGTTCCAGCTATTTGAGAATGTTATTTTTTAAGTGCCAGGGATATGGTTCAGTTAATTATTAGAAGCGTATTAATTAGCTGTTTTTCATTAAGCAGTATCTCAAGAAAGATTAGCAACAAAATGTTAATCAGTCAAAGATCTGATTTATTACATATCTTATAGAAAAAAACAAACAAAATTTGGTACCATTTCATAATCCCTGTTGTATTAATTAATTCCATTATTCACTAATGAACTCTAATATTTATAAATTAATTTATGCATAATAAATATTGGATCATGAAAATATATTTATATGTTTAACTTTTGCCAGTTCCTAGACTTTAGAGCTGGAGCAAACATTAGCTATTAGTTTTTCCAATTTGTTAATTCAAGAATGATGAAGCTGACAAGAGATAAGAGATAGAAAGTAACTTGTCCAAGGTTACGTTTATAAATATTTGAGAGAGAGTGTAAACAAAACAAAACAAAAACAAAGAAAAGCATCTGGAATTTTGAGTCCCTGGCATGACTTTCTCTCTTCCTCCCTCACTCCCTCCCTCCTTCCTTCCTTCCTCCCTTCTTTCTTTCTTTTTCCTTTCTGTCTTCTGCCCTTCCCCTTCCTTCCTTCCTCCCTCCCTCCCTCCGTTCCTTCCTTTCTTCCTTTCTTTTTCTTTCTTTCTCTTTCTTGTGTGATTTGGTCATTTGTATGGTAACAAAATAGAAAGAGGCAAATATTCAAAGTATTTGAAAATCCCAATTTGTTTTCTCAGAATATTTTCCCAAGACCGAGTTTGTCATAATTCCTTAAGGTGTAGGTTAAAATGAAGATAACTAGCTTCCATAAAAAACAAATAGAATTAGAATGCCCATGGTTGACATCTGGAAATTACGTAATTAAACTTTCTGTTTCCAAGTTGATATTTATTCAACACTGACATCTATAACATCCAAGTCTGGTGTTATAAGGCCTATACCAGGCACATAAAAATATTAATAAAGAGGACTGATGGAATGGCCGAATAAATCAATGAGCAAGAAATTAAGGAATAATAAAGTAATCATTGTTAAAGTAGAATTTTTCAAATGTTAAAAAGTGGTTAATATGCAAATATGGAATAACCACATTATGAATGTTTTTTAAAGATTCATATTCATTATTTGTAGAGAGAAGGGCAGGGAAGGAGGCAGAGAGGGAGAGAAACATCAATGTGTGGTTGCCTTTCATCTGCTTCCAGCTACAGACCTGGCTGGAAACCTAGTTATGTGCCCAGATTGGGGAATTGAACGTGTGACCTTTGGATTCTCAGGCCAGTGCCTATCCACTGATAGGATTTGAAAAATGATAAAAATGGTTCTCACAGAATTAAAGAAATAAAAGTTTATATAGGCCTCCAGCAAAAACCTGTAAGAAAAATAAAAGGATGTTAGAATACATTTGCTAAGTTAGACACAAAGCTGCCTCTTGTCCTTCAGGGCAAAACAATATATTTGGGTTCTCTTTTTATCTAGAGAGAAATCCATAGCTTAGCATGTAACTTTGTAGTAGTATCTGAGCTCCAATCAAATAACAAATAGCAAAGTCAATGAAGATGTATTTTTTCCTGGGAACTCACACAATCCTTTGGATGGGCTTGTGGAACCATATCCCCCGTGACTGTGAATTGATACATAATCAATCTTTTTATTTTATTTCCAAGTGTTTGATAGATTTTTCCAACATCATAGTATGTTCCCTGCAAAGAAGTATTACAGTTAAGTAACCTCTAAGTTATAATGGAACAACATGAATTATTATCAAGTGAAATCCCCAAAGGGAGATAGTTATAACTTGAAGTCAAAAGTTGGGGAAAAAATGAAAATGACAGAGAAAAGCAATGAGGAGATGAACTTACGGGAGAGGGTTGAAAATCATTTTAACTTCCACGGATTGTTTCAGAACTATAGAGGGAGAAAGAGATAGAACATGGCTTCGTAATCTGGGAAAATACTCCCAGCCCTTCGAGTGAGAGATAATCCTTCTGGGTACTCAAGAACTTTCAACCCACACAAATGGCACTATGGCCCTTGGGTCAATAGATTGAATTTCAAATCCTGGCCCAACCTTCTGCCAGCTGCGTGTCCCTTGCCTGGACATGTGGTTCACGTCAGTGCACTTCTCAGGAGAAGAGTGGAGGAGTGAATGAGACAAGGCCTATGAAGGGGTCAATCCAAAATAAATTCAGTACTAGCCTCAGCAGTGGAAAGAAAACCCTTGATCTCCTGCCAACTGTTGACCCCATTAGCACCAAATATCAACTGTGTTGCCTTTTCCTAGATGGTGCAATAAAGCAAAAGCTTGTCTCTCTCTCGGTTATCACATGAACCAGCGAAGTATTCTTACAGAAGCCTCCACCTTGGGTTCCATTGCAGGAAGCCTAGCTAAAGGAAGAGCATCACTTTCGCCAGTGGAAATTTTGTTCCACACGGTGACAGATCTACTTCATAATGGATGTTTTCTCCAGCCTTACAGTGGCATAACTCTTGTGTGAATTTCAAAAAAAAAAAAAAAAAGCCACAGCTACATTATGAAAAGGCACCTCCCTCCTCACTTACCTAAAGAAATAACAGTTTCAGTTATTCACTTTCCTACACATTTAGGGACTGAGGGGGGGGGTGAGATAAAAGAAATTCACCTCTTTAAAATAGCTAATGGTTTATCCCAGAGAAATATGACTTTTTGTTCGGCACTCACAACTGTAGTTTAAAGAAGGCATAAACCACCTGTACATTACAGGTGAGGAAACTGAGATTTCACAGGGTAACTTCACAGATGACCCACCCCTCAAAATTGAGGGCTAATGGCTACAAAGGTGATGTTGTTCCTCTGGGTCGCATTGTCGCCAGAATGAGAAAGTATTTCTCTAACCGGATTATTAGCTGGAAGATGGTTGAAGAAGAGCATCTATGGGCATTGTATGCGTGAGAGAGAGAAAAAAGGAGGGAGGGAGGGAAGAAGGAAAGGAAGGAGAGGAAGAAACTTGAATGCTTTCAGAAGGGAATAGTAACTTACAGAAATAAATGGAAAGAAACTAAAATATAACCTTCTGTCTTGAAGAGAAGTCCTTATAGGGTTTTGGTGTTGTTCTAGTTTCTTAGCTATTTTCACTGTGGTATTTTAAAATGGGAATGCCAAGTTAAAAATATGGACTTACAACATTTGTTTTACTGGTTAATGGTACAGGACTGCTCATTTAAGAGACTTTTTTTTTTTTTTTTTTAATTGTTGAAATGTCTGAAGGGTATACATTTATAAAAACACAAAGCATTTGATCAGTTGCATCGTACTAATGTCTTTAATGCTTAAATAGCTTGAACCATATTAACAGCTAGTTTTAAATATAATCACATTTCTATATATCATAAAAACAATTCCTTAGTTCATAAAATCCGTTAGAATCTAATTATATATATTTTGCTTAAACTTCCCCCACCCCCGGTGACGTTTGGCAATGCCTGGAGATGTTTTTGGCTATGACAACTTTTAAAAACAAACAGGATAGCCTCCGGCCCCACCCCCCAAATTCCAATAGTGTCCAAGGTGCTCTGTTTTAATCCATCTTTAAAAATAACTGAACCTAGTTACCAGAGCACCTAAGTTAATTATTGGCCACATGTTTCCACTTATTTATTCATGTGTTACTTCCATAGTCACAATAGCACCATTCTTTTTTTGTTTTGTTTTGTTTTTAAGATTTTATTTATTATTTCCAGAGAGAGAGGAAGGGGGAGAGGCAGAGAGGAAGAGAAACATCAACGTGCAGTTGCCTCTCACCTGCCTCCAGCTACAGACCTGGCTGGAGACCTGGCTTGCAACCTGGTTATGTGCCCTGGCTAGGAATCGAACCAGTGACCTTTAGGTTCATAGGCTGGTGCCAATCCACTATGCTACCAGCCAGGGTGATAGCACCATTCTTGATGGGTGTTTGAGTACTCAGGCATGTGCCACAAGCATATGTTTGTGACACAGTCTTTCCTGTAAGGCAGCTGGGCACCAGGGAATGGACAAGAGTCACACATAATACCTATGCCATTCACTCAGCTTTTATTGAATGCAGGTTCACTCAAAGTGGAACACCAACATGCAATAATATCCTACTCATACTCTCATAATTTGAGGGAATTATAATACACACACACACACACACACACACACACACACACACACAGAACAATCAATAGGGGATAATGAACCCAAGTCCCAGAGTTTAAGTCGGCAAGTCTGGGAGACAGCATGGTGGATGAGGGAGGAGTCAATGTCTTACAAGGAAAGATTTCTGGAGTCACATGGACAGCAGGGCTGATGAAACCCTCAGTCCAGCAGGGCAGGGCCTCCCATGGCCGGTGTGAAGGGAGATCAGCGTGGCGTGGAACAGCACCTGCTGTGTGGAGGCCGGCCATCTCAGCAGTGGTCTGGAGCCTGCCTCAATTACACCGTGAAAGACCTCTGGGTCTTTTTCATAAATGCTGTGGCACCCCTGATGCCACATGAAGAATTTCCCCAGAAGCCTATCTGTGGGTGGTCCCGCTCTGTAGACACCATTGTCCAGCCTTGGGTGCATCTCCTTACTAGATGTGTCTAGCCAGATTTATGTAGTTTCCCTCTTGAACCAAAGTCAGGTCGACATGAGTCACTCCCCTTTATCTACTTTATGCTGTTCTGATCGGACCAGTGCCATTTTATCGGTCCTGGTCTCCACAGCATGCTATAAAAAATTCACGTTAAAGGCAGATTCACCTGTTGACCCGCCAAGGCAAGGAGCAAGTGCCCGGGAGGTGTGAGGAGGTCGCGGGGGGCTGTCCCAGCAGTGAGGACAGGAGCTGCCAGGTGGGCACAAAGGCAGAGGAAGCAATTCTCCTTGGAAATGAACCCTGAGCGCGATGAGGGGAGAAAAGGAGAATAAAGAGACGTGTCTGCTGGAGAAGGATTCTCGAGGAAGCTCCCACTGGCCGGTACAGAAAGAACAGCCTGGAGCGATTCTTTGATTCAAGTTCAGGTGCCCTGTGGGTTTAAGTGATGCCTGCAGGTTCTGTGTGGGGTGCGCTAAAAGGAGTCTCACTGACTCATCTCCAGCAAGTTTCAGGCACAACAGCAGCTAGTTTTCAAGCAGGAAACTCTTAGCCGGAAATTCTGACTCATGAGCACTGAGGAGGGGCCTGGGGAACAGCACTTTCATATGCCCTGTGCATTGATTCCGATTCCAGGGGTCGGGAGACGTCAAACACCAAAGACAGTCCCCCCGGGAAGACCCAGAGGGGCCACACGTTCATGCCCCTTTCTCATGTCTAGCCCAGTGTTCTGAGATATTCCCCGCTCGGTTTTCTAACCTTAATAATCTGAGACTTCCTGTACAGGTACTGCAGAGGACACTTGTTTCATTATTTTTAATGAGTGGGAAAACAATTTCTCTGCTGTTGCTGCAGTACCATGGTGGCAACGAGTGTCCCTCGGTGTGTGACCCCTGGCCCGACCACAGAATTCTGCCAGCCACACAGCCTGCGCTGTGCCCTTGATCCCCTGGGGGTGGGCACAGCCTGGGCACTCCGTGCTCCCTCACCCCTTAACTTAAACCAGCCACTGCATTTTGAAAAGTTTTTTTCCACATATGAGTCCTTCTGAAACCCATTCATTTTTACTGCCTTTTTTCCCATGCTAATCATTCACCTGGTACAGCAGATTTCTGATTACTCCTGCCTCCAGATGGGAAGACCCTGAATCCACCCATCCAAAAGGAAAAACCTGGATATACATCAATAGGATGGAATTCTGGACTCCAGGCATCTTGGCATAGCCAGCAAGTCTTTCACCTCCTTGACCCCTCCAATAGCCTCCCTTATATTTTATAGCCCTGACGGTATTGGATCACTTATAGATCCCGTATACACTCCTTTCCTGCCTGGATCCTCACATGGGCGTATGATTTTGCCTCTGTTGTGGTGGAGGCGGGCAGCTTTTCTAACTTTTCCTAGATAAACTAAGTACACACTTCAAGGTTCAAGTCAAGGTACTACGATCTTTGCTTCTCCAACTTCCCTTAGAAAAGTTAGATTACCTTTGTCATGACACTTCCCATGTTGAGTGGAAAATGGATGACTTATTCCAGACGGCAGTTATGCAAGTGTAGGAAACCACATCACACTCATTTTTCCTTTAATCATGGCCTCTAGCAAAATGCCAGGAAGGCGTAGACTAGTGACTCAGTACTTACTTGTTGACGTTGTATGGGCTCAGGACAGATGCAGGGACCTACTCAGAACTGAACATGCTTTGATTCCCTGGGTTGGCTTTGTGGACGGAGACAGCTGCGTGATACTGAGCTGTGCCCTTCCCTCAATGTCAACGTAAGGGTAGACAGACTTGACCAGGGAGTCTCAGAAGAGACAGACAGCTTATCCTGCCTTCTTCGTTCCCGTTCTACTGCATCGGATGGCTTCTCTCTGCTAGTCCCCCATTTCACCCGTGAGCCCCGAGCACCGCTGGCTGCCCTTGAGACTCCCCAGTCTACATTATCTGCTCCCTCTTTCTTCCTTTTGTTTTACAGAACCTGTCATCGCCAGTGTCCTACTCTTCTGGCCCCCAGACCTGGAGTGCCGGCCCTTGCCGGCTTGGCACAGCCTTTCCTTTTCAAGGTCCCATAAATGTTTAAAAACTGAAATTTAAATAGCCGACTCCCTGCACACCCCCTTATGCCAGAAATGATGTGGTAAATTCATCTGGGTTTTCACTGTGGTTACAGTGACCCCAGGAATTGGAAATGTCTTTTTAGCCTTTTAGCTAAATATATATATATATATATATATCTTATTCATTTCAGAGCCCCTTGTAGAGGTGAACTACCCATTAACCCATTAACCCAAAAAGAGAACAGCAGCACGGTTAGAGGAATGGCACATTGACCCAACAATAGCAGATTTCCCTGAAAAAATTGCAGAACAACATCAGACAATATGCAAATCCATTCCTAAAACCCCAACGTGTCCCTTTTCTAACATCTCGTTTGAGACACTGGAGCATTCCTGCAAAGACCATCCCCTCTGTTCCCAAAGGGTCGCCTGGCGGGGGCCAATTTCACCCTGTTCACACCCTCCTCCTCACATGCCAGGTGCTATTCCTCACACCATACTATCTGCACCAGGTCTCCTGATTCTCCCATCTGGGCAAATTCCAACCTCAGTGCCAGGTGCATCCTTCCTGAGTTGTCTAAGTTTGCTCTTTTATCCACAGTCTTTCAAACATGATTTACATGAACTTAACTGCCTGAATTAGAAATTGAACTCTGGTTTATGCCTCTCCCTAGGGGGAATTGATTTTCTAATAAGTAATCACTATAAAAAGTGTTTATTATAATTGCTGATTGCATTTCATAATTCCTTCAGGAAGAAGAGAACCAAAAACAAGCAAGTCTTGGGGCTGAGGGAAGGCCACCCCTAAATAGCTCATGATGGAGTATTGATTACTTTGAATTACAGTTACCTGACAAAGCAGCTGGTGCCAGAAGGTCACCTTGACCCTCTCTGTCTCCCTGAATGCGGGAAATAAATTCCCCCTGTGGAAGGCACCCTCCCTGTGCGGGAGGGCTGACAGAGCCAGCCCTGTCCTGGAGCCCATAGGTGTAGGGATGAAGAACCTGGGTAAACAATCTCTGTAATCTTTATGAATTTACTACTCAAGCTCAGGCTTTGTTTAGAGCCCTTACTAATAAATACCCATAGATTTCTTTCTAATGACACTTCTTTTGACCTGTCAGTTCTTCACAAATTGTTTCTTTCTCTGAAATGTTGGCTGGTTCATCGTTTCATTGAGCTCCACATGTGATTTTCCCATGTGCACATATTCATTGGGTTTTCTCCTGTTAACCTGGACTTGTGTCAATTTTATTATTAGTCCAACTGTAAGAACTATAAAACAAATTAGGATGGGGAATTCTTCCCTTCCTTTACCAAGGTTGATTCAACCTGTTGATGAACATAAGCACCAATGGGGAAACAGTGACACGGTATGTAACATATTAGATTTTAAAAAAAGATTGAAAACTAACAAAAAGTGAACAAAATAAAAAATGAAAACAGGGTGAGGAATCAGGATTGCTCGGTTTTTGATTGAATTGCTGATCCAAAAGTAGTGACTCTGGCCAACTGAGTCCATGAGGTTTATCACAGCATCAAAAGTATGTTTTTCATATGTAATCTTTTGTGACTTTTTCCTATATTGTACTGTCTGCTTGGAATGCCTGCTTTCTTTTTTCTCCATTTCCCACTTAGAAAAATCTTTCTCCTTGCTGAAGATTTAGTCACTCATCAACCCTGCATAAGGGTTTCCCTAGCCATACATTCTCTTCCTTTGTTTTCCACTTCTCCTATATCTCAGTGTCATAATTTTAGTCCTCTCTCTTACTGCTTGTTTTATTGTGGTATGATAGTCTGTTTGCTTGACGCTTTGGCACACCACAGTCTGCAAAGGATCTACTTTCGTATCTTTCTACCTCTGACTTTCACATCTTTCTACCTCTGTCCCAGTGGGCAGGACAGCAACCAGCACACAGTGAGTGCCCAGTGTCTGACTTTGGCTTGAATGAGTGTGCATCATGTAGTTCTCAGACACCCCTAGAACTGACCTCATCCTTACCTCATTCTGCAGTGAGTAGCTGAGTCTGAGAGCAGCACACAGTGTGTCACCAAGAACCAGCTTCACACACCACTTACTTCCTACTCCGGCATGTCTCCGGATGCCTTTTGTGGGATTTTGGTGGAATGTACTAGGCACTCAAGCATGAGCAAGCTGGAAATGCAGAGGAATGAATGGCCCTGGGACCATATTTCATCAACACTGAGGATACTTATTCCATTCTTTAGTCCTCTGCATGCATAGCTCTGAGATGACATTTAGAAATCTCAGAAATTATCTGGCAAGTTTGAAAACACAAGTTACCTACCACCATGGCCATGCATCTTTGCATTGTTTTTTTTTTTGTTTTGTTTTGTTTTGTTTTAATCTTTTTCTGTTTCTCTTCATTTCCTCTCTTCTATTTTCCAGGATTATTTTCCAAATAAAGTACCTGTATTCAAGCCCTTCCTTGGGCTCTTTTGTTGACTGGAATGGAAATAAATCAAAGTTCACAAGACAAATATCGGTGATAACCTTGAAATGTTGAAATGAAACTATGTAATAGTATCACCAGAACCTTGTCCAAGAAAAGGGAATGGATAATACTAACCACCCATGTCTCAAAGTTTAATGTTTACGAAGGTATAGTCAATTGCATATTCCCAAAATTGACCAAAAATGATTTTCAGTCTTGCAGCTCTTATTGAACCTTGTCACTCCCCCTATCAAAAGTTGGGTCTGTGTCTTTGAATCTTGGTTGGACTGTAACAGCCTGTAAGGGGGACATAAAGGGTTAATGGCCTTAGCTCTTGGGAGGTAGCCTGTACCCTTAATGCTGTAACCAGCTTGAGTGATAAGAAATGCTAATGGCAACTCTGCTTCTGTTCCTGCTTGCAAGGTTAGGGAGTGAAACTTCAGCTATAAAAGTTACTTTTTGCCTCAGCTCAGGGCCCAGAATTTGGAGAGCAGCTTCTCCTCTGGGACCTCCCGGGAATAAAGGATCGTACTCCTGCACTTCCCCAGTGTCTGGTCGGTTTCCTTCTGAATTCTGGTAGAACAGGATCTTTGTGACTCCCTTGATTACTAGAGAACACAGGAAGTGATTCTGTGACAATGTTGAGGTTAGAGCAGCAGAGGTGATGTACCCGTCATCTGTCGGCCTGTTGGGACACATCCCTTGGGAGGCTTAATGTTCATATAAGAAATCTAGCCACCCTAAGACTGCCTTGTTGGAGAGGGTCTATAAAGAAACTGGGGGCTGGGGGGAGAGAGAGAGAGAGCGAGCTGAAGGAGTCACAGTTGCACAGGTGCCAACATGTGAGATAAGACACTTTTGAAACAACTCTAGCCTGAGTCACATTCTACACACCAACTATCAAAGACCCTGAGCCAGTATCTTGCAGTTGGGTCATTTGTAAACACTGACTCACAGAAATAGTGACAGACAATACATGATTGCTGTTTTAATTTAAATCTAATTTGGGGTCGTTTTTAAATAGAGAATAATGACTTCAATACTGTAGGATGTTTTAAAAACTGTACAACATCTTAATACATGGTCTTACATCTGTCATGAATACAGTAAGTAAAAATTGATTAGTTACCTCAAATTAGGGCAAGAAAATGTCCTATCTTTGCCCCTTCTGAATATGTTGATATCCTTCTTAAACTGCCAGCCACCATAGTGGCACAGTAAGATTTTACAACATAGAGAACAATAAAACAATGAATCAAAATAAAACAAAGATAAACCCAACTAATCCTACTTACTCAATTATTCAATTTTTAAGTCGTGCAATTGAGATTTTGTAGAAGCAGCTCTAAGTATAAATTTACCCTTGCTAAACTTACTGCTACTGGTTCTTACCATTAAGTGCATTTGGACACATTCACTTTCTTTAGAAGAAAAAAAATCATATGCAAATCCAAACTGAGATACGCTGAAGCCCATCAATAATTTTGTAATCTTCAAGTACAGTGAGAATGCTGAAGCACATGGAAATAATAACCCACTCATTCTTCCCTATACCTCTCATCAAGAGATTGTCTATTTTATGTCTGCACCCTCTGAATGTTAGACTTGATGATATGACTTGCATCTGCCGATAGAATGATAGTAAACATGATTTAGAGAGAAGTTAGAAATTACTCTGCGTTGGAGCTTGCCTATTATTAATTCTGGGAACTCCTCAAAGGCCAGATGAAGAAGTTTCAGTTACCGTCCTGCAGAATGAGAAACCCCACATGAAAGTGCCATCAACCTAAGTCACTCCCATGGTCCCAGCTAAAGTCCCCTGTATGTAAGTGCATCCGTCCTGGGCCACCCAGCCCCATACAAGCTAGCCCGGACTTAGAAAAACGGCCCAGTCAATTCACAGAATTTTGAACAAATAATTCATGTTGATAGTGTCAATCCCTGAAGTTTGGAGTTGTGTATTATCTAAAAACATCGGGTTGATACACAAAGAAAATGTTTTGAGTGTATGAATCACATGAAAATGTATGCTAGTTGCCTTGCCAACTCTGCTGTTCTCCAGTCTAACACAGCCCGGGAAGGTCCGTTCCTTTTTGATGTTCATTCCTGGAAGCCACTTTCATGCTGTAATTACAGGCATGATGGCAGTGCTTGATTCTCAAGTGAGCCAAGCCGCCGGACCTAAACTCACTTGACCAGCTGAGTCAGTGAAAATAAATGGCCTTCTTTGACCAGACTTGGCTTGCCTCCCTTAATAGTATCATTTTATATCCCTGGTTCAAGGACACAATTTTGCTGGGCAGGGGCTCATTACTGATAAACATGCCACAAAGAAAGAGCTGGCTTGTACAGCAGATGCAATTTTTTCCCTCACGCACTAGATTCCAAAAAGATTTCTTCTTCTGTGATTGCCGGAAGGGCAGACCTCATTAAAGGTTAACATAATGGTTTGGCTAAGTTTGACAGTGCAGGAAACTGTTAAATTCTGCATTTTAGAAACAGCACATTTGGAACCAAATACCTTATTCAAAGGCAGCGTGACCCCTTGTATTCCACAAGTAAACTTGCTTTTCCCATTCTTAAACTTGATGCACAGAAAGCTAGGTATATGTTTTATTCTGATCAGTCTACTAGGGAAAACACCTTTTTTTTTTTTTTTTTTAGGTTCAATCAGTAGGTCTACAGAATAATGTTAAAAAATCATATGCCTTCAACGTTTTCAGGTATCACACCTTATCAAACATTCCATAATAGGTAATTTACAACCAATGCCTTTGCAATAACGTGCCTAGCTCACAGACATGACACAGTGAACATTACACTTAAGGCTGAATAACCTGGCAACTTTTATTTGAAAATAATAAAGGACTTGCAAGGTGTATTTTCCTGCACATCTTGTTTCACAGCTCGCCCAGACTTCTACGTGGTGTTCTGCTCTCTCTGACATTTTGCAAGTCACATGGTGACGTTCCTCAGGGGAACTAAGTCAGATTACTGCCTGGAGTGCAAACTGACTAATAATCATCATCGCCATAAAAGAGTCTGTTGTGTTTGGGACCCAGAGTGCTGTCTGGTTGTTATGGCAACCGGGATTTGAAAAGGGATGCCTGGTTGTGAGGGGCAGGTGCCAGCATCCCCACACCAATTCTTCATGTGAGCTTCTCCCAACAGAACAATTCCCCGTCATTCCTGAAAGTGGATGCCGAGAGACAGATTGTCAGCTCCTATAACTAATCTCACAGAGTAAAAGGGCCTTTTGTCATTGAATGTGACATTTTCCTTTTTCTCTAGACTAATTGTGACAAAGAGAAAGAGGGGCTAAGTGCATGGCCCAGTATTGTGAGGGCCACATATCAGCAGTGGTAACTGATACTGCAGAAACTGTGGATGGACCTGGTAGTGCTTTGCTTCCTCTTACCTCTCTCCCTTCTTCAAGTGGGCATCATGACTGTCTCATCTGGACAACATCTGTCCATCATTACCAATCATATCAAACCTCATGTGATATTACACTTCAGTTATGCTCATCAAGATAGTTCATCCACTCTCTCTCTGACTCTCTCCCTACCCTTCTATCTAAAAATAATAAATAAAATCTTTAAAAAAAAGATATTTCATCCATTGGTTTGCATATCAGATACTCCATGAAACCAAGAGGTCTGCAAGGTTGGGTTCTGACTCATCTCCTTTTCACCATATTTGGGAGCTTGTCAGATGCCTCCTAACTGTTAATTTAATGAACTGAGATGTGTATGTATGTCCTGTGACTATATTATTCATGTACTCTTGATACTCAAGGCACATGCACACTAGCGTGCTTTGTACAGGTTAAGGAGATTAGAGTACATTTCAGACCACACCGTCAGCAATGAATTGGACTTCGTGGTTAGGAGGAGCTGAATTTGACACAGAACTTATACATGTATATGCAACTTTGGTTAAGTTAATTGACCCATCTGAAATTCAGTTTTCTTACATGGAAAATGAGAACTAAAAACTCTCTGGGTGTCGTTTGATGATGATATCATGTGGTTAGTGTACAATAATGTTGACCCAAGTCATTTATGAGAAAACCTCTATTTAACATTTGATATCCAACATTCTTTTAGCTCTTGGCTCAACATGGCAAAGTTCAGACCATTTCTCTCTTAGTGCATAATGTTCCACCCTGTAACGCAGGACCTCCAAGCTGGGGAGCTGCCCATGTGCTTGTGATCCCCACCACCAAAAACACATAAACACCTGGAGGACCAGCAGAAATGGTGGTAGGTGGCCAGTGCCCACTGGTGGTGGGTGGGGCCAGAGACTGGATCCTACCTCCAGCCTTGGTGCTCTTTTTAGCAGAAAGGAGGGAACTGAGGCAATAGAGAGAACCAGTTAAGTGTGAAAATTCTACACTTTTATGATAAATGCAGAATCTTTGAGATACAGAGGCCCTGAGAGGGCTGAGATATCCAGATGCAGACGGTTTTCCTCATTCCTTATGGTGACTGGCCAGCAGTTATCTGTCCTCGGAGGTCATGGAGGCGGGGGACATATCCTAAGTTGCCCCACACATCCCTATCTATTGATACTAACTCATGATCATTACTGAACTGTTAGATGGTTGGCTCATGGAATTTACACCTAAGGCTGATGTTAAACACAATGAAGTTTATTGGTGATGTTATTCTCTTTCCTTTCTATTAAAAAGAAAGCATTGCCTCTATACCCATGGTTATGTTTCAAACATTAAAATATATACTTTATTTTAAACAAAGGGGTAGGAATAGTCTTCTTGGTGAAGTTAAGCAGGTGCCAGCATCATATGAGCCTTAGGTATGGAATGAATGATACAGGCACATAAAGAAACCCAAGAACAAGATCAAGTGATTCTTCCGAGACACTCAGAACCATTGTTTACTGATCAGTTAGAAGAGCATGTCTTCATCATTCTTCTCCATTAATATTTCCTTCCACGTACTCCTCAACCATCTTGGATCAAGAGCTATTTTATTTAAGTATGTATTTAAAAAAAAAAATTGTGTGCATTACAATGCTTTACCATCTTTCTGGGCTAGCCAATTCTTTAGGTAGTAAAGAACCAGCCTAGAACATTTCTTGGTTAAGCAAATTAACCAAGGCAGAGACCTACCTATTCCTTTCAGGCCACACACCCCAGGAGGAAATAGTCCTTAGCCTTCATAATTTCAGGGCTGGGTACCAGGGAGCTAGGAACCACCTACAGTCCAAAGTCCACTGAAATAATTCACTTCACTTCTCACCCTTCCATCCCATTTCTTTACTATAGAAACACCAATAAAGGTTCTGGTCTAAAGCTTTCCCCTCACTCCTCCTGTTTTCTGCTCCCTGACCACCCAGGTGTCTTTTCCATGTGGTCCTGCACCATGCAGTTCACCTCCTGTCTATTGGATCTGGGAATGTAATAACCTCTGTTTGTTTCTGAGCCTCCCCTCTGTCTCTTCTTGTGGCCATGCCTGAATGACCATCTCATAAGCATGCCTGAATGACCATCTCATAAATGAATACAGAACATTGCCTCTAGGGATATCCTAGCACCTCTAACCCCAGCTCCACAACTTAGATTTCCACCCACCCACCTCTACTGCAGCTTCTTTCACCTGCCAAATTCACTGTTAGAGTTCTGCCCCTAGCAGTAGTCCCTCTGCCTTGGACATGACCTTGTACTTCAGGCTGCCTGAAATTTTTGAATTTTTTTCATCTTTAGGACTTCAGTTAATTTGCTGTTCCTACATGGATGGAACTGGAGAGCATTCTGCTTAGTGAAATAAGCCAGACAGAAAGACAAATACCATATAATCTCACCCAATACAGGAGACTAATGAACAGAACAATAAGCAAAACAAAACCAGAGACATGGAAACAAGGAACAGACTTTCCGTGTGCAGAGGGGAGGTGGGAGGTGGGAGAAAGAGGCAGAGAATGGGAATAGTTTAATCAAGGAACTAATATAAATGACCCATGGGCATGGACAACATG
Organism: Noctilio leporinus; assembly: GCA_004026585.1. Taxonomy (NCBI): domain Eukaryota; kingdom Metazoa; phylum Chordata; class Mammalia; order Chiroptera; family Noctilionidae; genus Noctilio; species Noctilio leporinus. The sequence goes on from PVIW01004527.1 coordinate 48,161, forward strand.
TGGGATTGACTGTGGGAGAGGGGATGGGGAGGGTGAGGCAGGGCAGAGCAATGGAGGGAAATGGGATAAATGTAACAACAATTCATTAATTTTAAAAATTGATGTTTTTTGGGGGGATTTCATCTTATTTAATTAATACCCCTTAACACACCCAATGCTTTCTCCCCTCAGTCTTCTCACTGACATAAAAAATCTACACCCTTCCCAAGCTATACCTATGAGGAATTCTAGTACATAGAGATTAATGAATATATTGTAATTGTTTGATATATTTAATTCCCTTATTATATAATAAACTCCTTCAGTGCAGGAACACCAGAATAGCACAGTGCTTTGTACTACAAGCAAAAATGGAATATATTTTAAATTAATTTATATTCAGTTGTTTTTATCATAGTGAAACGGTAGGTTTTACCTGGCTGGTGGCTCAGTGGATAAGGCGCCAGCCTGCAAACCCAAAGGTCACTGGTTCAATTCCCCAGCCAGGGCACATAACCAGGCTGCAAGCCAGGTCTCCAGCCAGGTCTGTAGCTGGAGTCAGGTGAAAGGCAACCATACATTGATGTTTCTCTCCCTTTCTTCCTCCCTCCCTGCCCTTCTCTCTGAAAATAATGAATAAAATCTTTAAGCTGGAGGCAGGTGAAAGGCAACCATACAATGATGTTTCTTTCCCTCTCTGCCTCCCTCCCTTTCCCTCTCTCTAAAAATAATAAATAAAATCTTTTTAAAAAAAGAAGCTATAGGTTTTATAAAATTGAGAGTCATACTAAAAATGTTCCAATAAAACAGTTCACCTCACAATTATTTCACCTATAGCCTATTGCCTTCAGTTGTTATATACTGATTTTGCAATTTTACATGGTTAGACATTTCATTATCATACTATTTTACTTCATTTTATTTAATATTTTAATTCAGACATTTCCCTTGGTTTGTACATTTTTCCACATTTTTTCAATGTTCTTTATTCTACCTGATGAAAGTTATATAATTTAATTCATACTTTCCTTATTTTAGAAAGCATATTCAGTTGATACATTTTTGCAAACTTATTTTCTTTTTTGGGTGATATCCTTAGGATAAGTTCCAAACAGCAATATTACTAGTCTACTGGATCTGCATACTTTCATATGTCATCATAAACATTTCCAATTTTTCCCAAAGAGATTAAACCAATTCACATCTATACCAACAACAAACATGGGCTTCTTTCTCCAACATCCAAGCTCACATTGGCTGTCGTGACTGTGTTTTTCTGATACAATAGCCATTTAAATCCTGTTTTCATTTCATCAAGTACTAATGTACCTCATTTTCTTCAAATCCATTAGTGTACACTGAGTACCTATAGTACATCAAGACATCGAGCAAATCATTGAGAAGGCAGAGAAGAACAAAACATTACTCCCACCCTGTGAGACTTGCAGTTCTAGCGAGCAAGATGCATCTCCAACCAAATTCTCATTCAGTGCAAAGAGTCTCTGAGCGGGGCAGACGATGCCAGGAGAATAGTGAAAAAGGTGCCACCGTGACACACTGAGAGCTATTGGAAAAGCATATGAGTTGATGTGTTCTCCGGATTTAAACTGCCTTTTTAGGCCTTTCATGCCTTCCTGTCAGGCATTTATATGTTAGGACATAGCACCGCCCCCTCTCCTCTTCCGTTCTGCCGCCTCTACCATGCTTCTTTACCCTCACTCGCCCTCAACTTAGAAACTCACCTGGCTGTGCCCTAGCCCCTCACACAAGGGGCCCGCCCATCCCTCCTCATGCCTTGGGCAAGGACAGTGAGTTATTTTCACCAAGTGGTGTTTTTCTACCTTGTCAAGTTCTGGAAACAATTTCCTGAAATGGGGGGTGTGGTATATCGTTGTGGGAACAGCTGTCATTTGATAACCATTGAATTTATTCTCCAGCCACTGTAGTCTTGTCACACACAGGCTTTGTAGGGGACACGGGTGGTTTTCTTCAGCCCATAACTTGTTCTGGGCAGATCGTTAGGCTGGCTGGACCACACAACAGGCCAAAATGAGAAGTTCCAAAGTCAGCTGCTTCAGATACGAACCCTACAGCATGGTGGTCCTGAACCCAAGGTTGCCTTATTGGTTGCGTTTTGTTGTTAAATCTCATGTCTGCCTTCCTTGAAAAGTCACTCAGTGCATTCTAGCAGCCCAAGTTGCTGCCGAAGGCATGGAGCCCAGTGGGCCAACAGGGACTCATTCATTAATCGGCAGGATCCTTCTGCTTACTGTTTCCTCCACTTAAACACTTCGCCGCAAAACGCTAGCGAGCCAGGCATTCCAGCCAAGCCCCATTCCTAGCAATCCAGGCTGCGGCGGGGAGAGGGTATCGTGCTGTTCCTCGTGGTTCAGGCAAGTGCTAACGACCCCTTCCCATTTCTCTGTACTTGCTGAGGGGCAGCTTCACGCTGTTCTTCAGACAGGAAACTCCCGGTGTCCTGGAGGCACAACTGCAACCCGCCCCCAACCCAAAACCATATTGCCGGCTTCCCACACCTGCCAAGGCGCGCAGGGGTGGGGAATTCTTCGCTCACAGCTGCATCTTGAAATTAAAACCTGCTCCACTTACTGGACCCTGGAGCCTTGTCCAAACAAGCTCACTTGAGCTCTACCCAGATGGTGGCCATTTACTTCTGCCTCATTCATTACCATTCCCTTAAATCGTGGCCCTGCGCCAGCTGGCGTATCGGACATCACGCTTTAATGGGAAGATGTCACATCTTCATCTCTAACTGGGCAAATGGAAAAAAAAAAGTGGCTGTGAAAACGGCAACGATGTCCATGTGGTCCTGTCACACCCGCATCGTACATCTGTGATGTGTATTTAATTAACCAGCCGAGTCCGTTGTGTTAGTAGGGGGAAAATGCCAACTGTGGATAATAATAACAATGACAGACAGGACTGATTCTTATATGAATTGGCTGTAGAAATAACAGCTGCCGAGCAGACCCCGCTCCCCACTCAGCGGCCTGTAAAAGCACACGTTTGCATTCTGCTTCTGAATCTGCAGGAGGGTGGCGTTTGGGTTTCCGGAGGATGGACTCAGGGAGGTGGCACTGCTTTGGGCTGTAGGGTGGTTTCAGGTCAGCTCCATGGGTATTCGTTCTTGGGCCAGGCTGAGGGGCTGTTTGTGCCCAAGACACTGACCTCTCCCAGTCAATACTATTGGCATAGCCAAGGCCATGCCAACCCACAGAAGCTGGTTTATGGGCCGTGCTTGAGTCATGGCCACCGGTCAAAGCAAATTCTTTTCCTGCGCTTCAAATGAATGAGCAAGAGTAGTAAACTCCGTCCACTCTAGAGGGTTCGGGGAGTGAACGTTCCCTGAACAATTGAATCACAGTTTTGTACAAAAAGGTATCGATCAAGCTGATGAAACGTTGTAAGAGTTGTAAAACTATATTATTAGTACTTTTATTGTGGGAGATTATAGATCTTTTTCTTTCATTAGATTGGAAGAAGAATCGCCATGTGGTAAACTGGTGCCCACGGATATTTTGCGCTTTTCTGTTTCTGAATAACTAGCAGGACATCGGGCAGGAGCCATGTGACAACAATGAACCAGTTAGGGTCATGTTTATGCCAAACCGTTTAAGAGATAGCATGTGATTTTGTTGTTGTTGTTCACTTTCAAAGATTTTATTTATTATTTCCAGAGAGAGAGAGGAAGGGAGAGAGGCAGAGAGGGAGAGAGACATCAGTGTATGGTTGCCTTTCACCTGCTTCCAGTTATGGACCTGGCTGGAGACCTGGCTTGCAACCTGGGTCTGTGCCCTGGCTGGGAATCGAACCAGCGACCTTTGGGTTTTCAGGCTGGTACTCAATCCACTGAGCCACCATCCAGTTTTATATCTAAATGGGTCTGTATCCTCTTCTGGTTAACCCAGCGACCACTAGGGGCAAAGCCTTAATAGTATCGTGTTCCCACATGCTCAGTCAGGCCCAGCTACATGGGCTTCTTGCCAGTTCAGCTACGGCCACCATCAGACTCTACGAGGCAAGCTTTCTGCACAAGTCTCGCCCACAGACACCTTGAGAAATAACATGATTGTTATTATTTTAAGCCTCTAAGTCAGTTATTACACTACGATTCTAACCTGAACTGATATTTGTGATTATTTCCGGCAAAATTATAAGTTACTTTCTTCAATCTGGAATGAAATTTTAATATGATCTCTCTAGAGCCATAGAAATGTTGATTCCCTTTGATCTAATATTGTTTTTTTTTTCTAAGATTCTAGGCTGCATTTTATGTGTGATAGGCACATGTATATTTAAGTTAATTTAAAACAATGAAAGCAACTGTCGAGTGCAGGGAGGATGGGTTAAGCAAATCAAAGCATGCCTTCTGAATGATTTATTGTATAAATTTTAAAAGAAAGATCAGAGTGAAGACTAGGTAACTATATAGAAAAAATGCAACAGGCATTGCATTTAATGGAAGAACACATGACACAAGATTGTATGTATTTTTTAGCTGTAACTACAGAAAACTTGTATAAAGGCAAATACAAACAAAATTGATTATATAATTGAGTTAATATGGTCCAATTTAGGATGAAAACATTTAACCAAACTTTTTAGCAATTTATCAAAGCAAATAATATCTGATTCCATTTAAAATGAAAGCTACAGAATGCTTGGCATTCACTTCTTACGCCTGTTTAACATGAAGATTTTACTGTTAGATGTGGAATTAAGCTAAGGTATGGGTCAGAATAGCTCCGCTAAATTGTGGTCATTCACAACCTTGCATTTGATCCCTGTAAAATGGAGATAAAAACACAGAAAGGTATAGCTCAATTGACATGCGGAAATTATTTTACATATTAAAATGGCTAATTCTAAAACATTGTTCTGAAAACTCAGCAAATACTACAAATTATGTGCCAGAGGATTTTTTTTCTTCCAGGTTATATTTTAATTTTTAGCTGAGATTTGTTTTACTAAAAATTTGCTTTCCCAAACCCTTAGCGTTCATTTTTAATCCTGAAAACAAATTGGCAATGTTGATCCAATGAATCCCTCACACTATTGTGAAGACCTACAGAATGAAACTCTTATAATGGAATGAGTGACTGTCACTACATCAGTCATTATGCAGTGTGTGTGCCAACAGCAAACCCACCCGCTATAACTTTTTAAATTGAATTAATTGGGTTGATATTGCTTAATAACATTATACAAGCTTCAGGTGTACAATTCTATAACACATCGTCTGTATAGTGAATGGTGTGTTTGACACCCCCATCAACTCCCCTTCTATTTCCTGGAATTGTTCATGCAAATCTGGATCAACTTAAAATAAGCTCCCATAGGACATGAGTTGTTTCTTACTACAGCATAAAGTCTTAAGAGTGGAGATCACCATCTGATTTGCTTTCACAGCCTTTTATCATGATTTGACAAACAGTTTCTATAAGAGGAAAACATGGAAAGTATTTACCCTGATTAACAAATGAGAAATCTGAGTCACAGAAAAGAATAATTAACATGTTTTAGAAGATTTATTTATTATTTTCAGAGAAAGGGGAAGGGAGAGAGGCAGAGAGGGAAACAGACATCAATGTATGGTTGCCTTTCAGCTACCTCCAGCCATGTCCATGGCTGGAGACCTGGCTTGCAACCTGGTTATGGGCCCTGGCTGGGGAATTGAACCAGCGACCTTTGGGTTCACAGGCTGACGCCCCATTCACTGCTCACCAGCCAGGGCCATAATTGACTTTTTTAAGGTCACGAAGGTCATCGTTACTTGGTATCTATTTGTCTTCCTTATCCTCCAAGAATTCCAACTTGTCATAGGAAGAAGAAGAATATTTTCAATATTCCTATTTGAGGAAAGAACACTTCAACCATATGTCATGACTTTGGATATTTAATATTCTCTCCAATGTTTTATCTTATATCCATGCTGTTGGTTCCCACCCTGAATACCCCATTTTTCAAACTAAATAAAAAGCTAAGAAACAAAATACAAACAGATGTATAGATACCAAGAATAGATTGGCAGCTGTTAGAAGGAAAGGAGTTTGGGCAGCTAGGTGAAAAGGTAAAGGGAGTAGGTAAAAACAGAAAACAAAAGAAAGCCTTGTAGACACAGGCAACAGCATGGTGATTACCAAAATGAAGTGGGGAGTAGGGAGAAGGGAAAGGGTCATAAATGGTGATAGAAGATTTAACTTGGGGTGGTGAACACACAATACAATGAACAGATGGTGTATTTATTATATAGAATGTATGCCTCAATATAATTTTATTAATAAATATCACCCCAAGAAATTCAATAAAGGTTTTAACGTGGATGAGGACTTTTATTTTCAGATTCAGATAAGATACTTTAGGAAGCACCATTTTAAGTAACACAAATTGAATTCTTTTAGTTTGGTTTTGTTTGTAATTGAGTAAGAAGCCAAGGCTGTAACTACAAAGTGATTGTACTTTGTGCAGTGGCCACAGGGTGGCACTGCTTCAGGTGTTAACTTGTTAAACTTGCTTGGTACTATTTGACACATATAATGTGTCAGATATCTCATGGTGATTTTGATGTCTTGTCAACTCTTAATTTTATTCTCCATAACATTTTAATTCTCTATATTAACGTTTCACTAATTTGAGGAGCCATTACAAGTGTTGAAAAATGGGCTTAACTAACAGCAAGTTAAAGTTGGATATGACCAAATTTATCGCAATACTAAATAAGTGATAGATTATACCACACTATTAACTAAGGAGAAGACACATTGGAAATCGTTAAACATAATGCAAGGGAATAAAAAGAGTACCAAAAATAGACTATAGTCATGCAATTACTTACTTAATCAGGCAAGATTTGAATTCCATTTATGACTCCATGACGGTATCTCTTGCATAGACTTTTTGTAATTATAATTATTTACATTCTATAATAGGGTGCTATCATCAATAACAATATGTTTATTTCTCCATGGGGCTCTTGGTACCTGTAATGACATAGGGCACATAGTAGGCACTCTGCAATATTTTTGGATAAATAAGTAACGTTTTTATTGGGAACCAGCCATGTTTGTTCCACATTTGTGTTCTTTGTGCCCTCGCTTGTTTTTCTATTGGCAGTTCAGGAATTCTGCTTGATTTGTGTTACTTTGAGAACTGCTTTTGTCCTAAGGGCATTTCCTTTTATATTTGTCACAAATATCTGTCTTCATGGACACCATTGCGAGGGAAGACTCTGCTGTTTTTGTAAGAAAATCACAGATGGCAGAATCGCTGGCCTCAGGGCTGACATCTGTCACCTTTGTAGCCCTCTGGGACATCTAGTCCCAAGAAGTGAAAGAGACATGGGCCATAATGTAGAGAGGGTCTGTGAATGTGAAACCAACCAGCAAATAGAAAACTGTAAGCACCTACTTCGTCTCATTATTTAAACAAATATACCTGATGATGAACTGTCACAACACATTTTGGGGTCGTGACCCTCATTTTACCAAAGAAGAAACTGAGGCCCGTGCCTCAGTTTTATTTCTCAAGGCCATGCAGTTAATAGCAGCATAGCAACTATTCAGATTCACATGTGTCTGAACTCCCACTATGCCACAACACCTTTTAAAGGAATTATCATTGAAGGGAGCACGGCACATACTTAAAGATTAAACAAACAAACAAAAACACTTACTACTGTGGGTGCCCCACTGAGTAGCTTTGAAATGATTAGACTAAAATGGTTTAGGGAAAACACTTTGTCTACACTCCAGTTACCTTTAACAAAAGCTCCATATCGGACTCCCAAAGAGTTCTTGTAAGATTTTTTAATGTGTATAACTATATTCTCTGAAGAAAATCAATGTGAAGCTGACCACAACAGAACTGGTATCTAGATTTGAACAGTCCTGCAATATGGCTGATCAATAAAGGAAAGCTTCTGCACATGTTGCATGAAAGAAAACATGCTGAACTTTGGATAGAAAATTCTTGAAGACAATGAGTAAACTTATAGGGACCTTTATAGCTATAATCTTAATTAAATATATGTTTACTAACAGCAACTATATTAAGGGAAGTCTGTATGCATTGCAATCAGGATTTATTTAAAAACCAACTCTTGCATGGTATTTTATTTTAGCCTGCTATTACACATGGAAAATTAAATAAGCCCGACTTTGTTTCATACATAAACTGTTCTCTTAATCATGTTCTAACAACCACTCAGCTGTAAGTAATGGAAATGATTACATGATGACTTCACCAAATGCCTGTCAAAGGCTGTAATTGTTATAATTTATATGGTAATTGTTTGTTGTTTTGCAACTGCAGATACTAATTCATACCAACATCTGGATGTCACAGCAACCTCTGCTTCCCATGTGTATATGAAAGACCAGGGTCAAACAAGTAGGCACAACAAAAGTTTGCGGAGCACTTAGTTTTTGCCCAGTCATATCCTCATTGCTTTCCATAATTTTATTCTTAGCATGAGCCAGATGAGGCGAGAATTAGTCTTGTCCATGGTCAAGGGCAAGAACAAACACAGTGATGTGCCTACCATCGTCTGACTACTAAACCATACTTTTAAGTCTACAGTTTCTAAACACATGATCTTACTCCAACCACCTTCCATTGCCACTGGAACTCAATGGAAGGAAATGTTTCTATTTAACATTGTTGAGAACTTCTCTGTTCAGATTTTGTAAGTGAAACAAATATCTTCTTGAAAGCTACTAATTAATTCAAACCTTGTGGTTTCTAGTCACAACTGCCTGTCTTCAAATGTATGTTTTCCGCTGCCTTCAATGTGTAGCAGTGTCCACCCCGAGTTTGTGGGTCAATATTCTTGGGTAATCAGTGTGCATATGAAATTTGAGAATCACTGTTTAGAGTTTCTAGTAGGCCCATCTTCTACCTCATTAAGACCTTTGTGAGTCTTCCGTTTTATAGATGATTCTGCATTTATTTTCACCCCTTTGTTTTACTTGTCTTTTTCTTACCCAGCTTTGACTCTAGGACCCATTTTTATTGAAAGACAAACAAAACTAAAGGCCTGGCTCAACCCTAGACTAAGTAAATAAAAATATCAGAAGGGAGGACTTAGGCATCAGCATTAAAAAATAAACCATCTCAACAGATAACTCTAATGTGTAGGCACATTTAGAACTGAAACTCACCTTCTTTTCTTCTTTTGACTGTGCAGTTAGATGTGTCAAGCAAACCTCTAATCCTCTATCAGTCCAACTAGCCTGCTTTCCTACTTGATACTTATATATTAACAAGGCATAGCTGGCAGACAGCCGGTGACTTTATTTTTATTAATTTATTTCCATAATTAACATCAATGATGTTATAATAAAAATTCAAAGATATGCATAAAAATTATTAACAGTGTTATTTTAGGCCACAGGTTTTGCATGACTTTTATCTTCTTTACCAGTTTTTCTGTCTTCCACAATGAGTGGATATTATGTCATCCTAAGGGAAATCAGCCTTTAAAATCATAATGCCGATTTTAAAATACCACATGCAGATACCTATGTTAATTTTAAAGAATGCATAATTACATATTTCATGGCTTCAATAATTAAAAAAAAAATATCCCAGACAAAGCAGAATTTGGAACTGAGAGGAAATGCCTAAAATCCCAACTATAGGTACTAGTTAAACTTCTATTTATTTATTTATTTATTTAAGATTTTATTATTTTTAGAGAGAAGGGCAGGGAGGGAGGAAGAAAGGGAGAGAAACAACAATGTATGATTACCTTTCACCTCCCTCCAGCTGGAGACCTGGCTTGCAACCTGGTTATGTGCCCTGGCTGGGAATCGAACCAGGGACTTTTGGGTTCACAGGCTGGTACCTATCCATTGAGTCACAATCCAGGGCTATAATAGCTAAAGTTTTAAGCTATATTAGGTTTCTAGTGCTGCATAGCAAGTGGCCATAAACTTATCAACTGAAAACCTTTACTACCTTTAAATCTCAAGTTCTGTTGGTCTGAGAGTCAGGGCCTCATACAGCTACGGTCAAGGGAAATGCCACTTGCCAAGCATACTTCTTACTGGACTTTGGGGTCACCTCTCAACCTCATGGCTTATTGTCAGAATTCAGTTTTGTTGTAGGTCTTCACTCCCTATTTCCCTGCTGGCTGTGTCCCAGAACCCTGTTCTGCTCCTAGAAGTCACTCCTAGTCCCTCATCCCGTAACCTTCTCTCTGGCCCCCTCACTACATGGCCTTTCTTCAGAGTCAGCAGGGCAATCTCTGCAGTGGAGGTCACCCGTGAATCTCTGGGACTCTCTTCAAAAAGACTTTTTTAATGGGCTTTCACTTAATTAAGCCAGGCCCATTCATCATAATCTGCTTTTGACCGTCTCACAATCTACTGATTTGGAATCGTAATTACACCTGCAAAACCCCTTCACCCTGACGTATCAGTTAACCTCATCCTAAAATTGGTAACCTTTGATTTGCAGATTCCACCCACACTCAAGGGGGCAGAATTATAAGACATAGTAATCAATGTTTGCCACATTTTCCCATTAACTCTATAATACTTAAAAACTTAAAAGAATTAATTTGATTTTAAATATTTTAAGTCTATTTACAGACATGAAACATTTGAAGATAAAATCTCCATATATATAGTATATGTGTGTGTGTGTGTGTAGTCTGTCCTGAAAGTATCAGCCCCATAAACTGTTTTAATTATATTTACATTGGCTCAATACTTTTTGCACATATATATATATATATATATATATACACACACACACACACATGCGGTCTTATTTGTCTATTACAATGAACAGATAACAAGATAAGCCATATATTTAACCGTATTATTGAAAAGCGTGGTCAGAGCTACAGCATGTTTCTGTATGCGTGTGTTTTGCATGAGGGTACCTGAAGTATGAGTGCAAGTCCTGCCACAGTGTCCAGGTAAGCGCCTGGTGCTCTTACATCACCATGGCAACAGACCGGGGGCGCTGGGACCATCCCTTTGCTGGTGTGGGAGACGTTAGGGGTGTCCACGAAGCACTAACAACCCCGCAGGGGTCATTACAGAATCTGCCCAGGTGGCTGAGCTGCAATGGTGTCAATAAAAATGCTATTTTAATGTTAGCAGCAAGGCTCCGAATACAACGCTAATAACTTGTTATCTGATAAGAAATCCAAATTAAACTCTCCAAAGCTGAGCTAGGCTTGCCGGTGACCCCCAGTGGGTGTAGAACCGCTCCTCACGCCGTCCTCTTGGAACACAGTGACAGAGCCGTTTCCAGTCAGGAAGGCCCATTCCTGGCGACTTCCAAACAGAGACAAGTTTTAAGGGGCTGTCCTTGCAGTTAGAAAAAGAAAAAGAAAAAGAAGAAAACAAATAAGCCCCACTCTCACCCCCTGGCCCATCTGCTACCACCGTGGTCCCTGACATAAAGAAAATTTATAATTGCTTTTCCACTTAGACACTTGGCTAACTAACCTGTGTGGTGTAAGGGGCCTGTCAGCCCTGCTACAGACTTTACTCCTTTAAATAAGGTCACCGGGCCAAACAACTGTCCTTGCCACCAGAACCAGGCGCTGTGCCTGCTTGTCCTTGAGTAGTGACTTCAGTCCCCTGAGAGCCTGCAGAATTACTTAAATAAGCCAGTGACTCCCTCTCTCGAGAACCAGGGTTCACCCCACCCCCTTGTAAATGGACTGCCATGCACAGGTCCTGAGTACACCCGCCATGGGGCCAAGAAGGACACAGGGTCTTCCTCCCCTGGGCTCTAAGGGGATGTCATTAATAACCTGCTTTGGCTCTCACCTGCCCAGTGTCAGTTCTATATGTTCATCCGTCCCCATCACTCTAGGGAGGGAGTCCCTCCCTCAACAGTAGATTGAAGGAGAGGCGACCAAAACATGATGTTTTTGTTGTACCCACCGCTGCTCCCTTGTTATGTTCCAGTTGAGAATTAACCAATTTCATTCCAGATCTTTGCTAAGTCCTTGGAGTTCAAAAGGATCTTTGGTCCTAGAGCTGATGATCTCATTATTTTTGTTCCTAATAATGGCTTAGCTTGTGGACTAGAACATATTACCAATTATGGCCATGTTTTCTGGTTTAATTCTAGACTACATTGCTGATGATGTTGTGATTCTACATGCGTGTTTCTTAGAGCCCTGCTCTCTGTGACCTTCAATCCTCTCCATCCTCATGCTTCAGCCCAGTAACACAAGATCAAGCTACAGGAGAGAGCCCAGGGTGTGCAAGACAGAGGTCTGCTTTCTGTGTATTACACTATACAGAACATGGAGGCGACACATTCAAATGCAAACACCTCTCTCGGTGCATGGTAGACAGAAAGGAGAGATCCTGTGTGAAAGTGGGCAACAAATAAGCAATTAGGAAACCCAGTGAAGGGACATTGTTGCTGTCTTGTAAGGTAGAGTTGGCATGATCTGTAAGGCAGCCTGAAGGGAAGTAACTTTTTTTCTAGACTCAGAGAGGATGCATAACCATTTCTTCTTAGACTTCTAGAGAACAGTGTTTGCTAATACCATGCTAAAGTCACTACATAGGGTAAGAGTGAGGGACTGAACAACTTAATTTATATTTGAGAAAGGATGGTGGCCCTGGCTGGTAGCACAGTGGATAAGTCACCGGCCTGCAAACCCAAAGGTCACAGGTTTGATTCCCCAGCCAGGGCACATAACAAGGTTGCAAAGCCAGGTCTGTGGCTGGAGGCAGGTGAAAAAGCAACCATACATTGATGTCTCTCTCCTTCCCTGCCTCTCTCCCTTCCCCTCTTTCTAAAAATAATGAAATAAAATCTTAAAAAAAAGTTGGTAAGAATTGATTGGACATTCCTCTAAGTGATTGAAAAACTCTGTTTATGTCAAGGTTTCATGTTGGTGCTCAGAAAAATTTTATGCTGTAGTATATGGGGTTGTCAAAAGTAGGTTTATTGTGAGTTGCAAAACAGTTCATTTTATATTATTATTTATTAATTATTGTATTATTGTTTCATATGAATAGCTATAAACCTATTTCTGCTCAACCTTCAATTGAGCAATTTCCACCTTCAATTGATGAAGCTTACAAAAATCAATCACCTGAGCCCTGGCTGGTGGAACAGTGGATTAGACGCTGCTGGCCTGCCAAACCCAAAGGTCGCTGGTTCAATTCCCAGCCAGGGCACCTAACCAGGTTGCAAGCCAGGTCTCCAACCAGGTCCCTATCTGGAGGCAGGTGAAAGGCAACCACACATGGATGTCTCTCTCCCTCTCTCCCTTGATCTCTCTCTAAAAATAATAAATAAAATCTTTTTAAAAAATCACCTGGTTACAAAGTTCACTATGTGTTAATTTAGAAATGATTTCCCTTGGGGTTTTCTTTAAATTTTCTTTAAACTTACTCTTTTAATCTGTGAATAGAATGATGTTTCTTGCCTGACTTAACGTAGGGCCTTAATTAATTGTTATATCAGGTCTCTAATTGCTAAAGTACTTAGTGTGCTATGCATCAAGCATTAACAAACAGTTGACTAACCAGCTGGGTCGCACCTGCAATTATACTCTTGCAGCTCTTACTAATTATCAAAATTTTATCCATGGAGAAGCCAACATTTGGTTCTCTGCCTACAATAAGAAAGAGATTTGGTAGCTAAAGTGTCATTATGTCACAGAAACTACACTTTCATTAATAGAATATTAACCTTTCTCATTCAAATGTCTATTTATTTGCTCACTAAGTATTAACACACCATTGTTGTTTTGTAAACATCATCTATTGAAATTGGTACGCGGTGTCTTTTCTAAGCACGTCTCTTCTGTGCTTAGAGAAAACATTCTTCTGTGCTTAGAGAAAACATTCTTCTGTGAATAGAGAAAATATTCTTCTGTGAATGGTCGGAGCACATCTCCTCGGCCAGGAGATGAAGTGAAACAGCGGATCCGAGAAGTTGAAATCTTCAAACTTGCAGAAAACTGCCTAGCAGCAGTATCCTAACTCAAACCTCTGAAGCCATCTGAAGACAAAATTGACAAGTGGGGCAAAAATGTCACGTAGAGGACATTTTTAGAACATTTAAGACTTACCAAGAACTTAACTTTGGGGACATATTTAGGTTTATACAGCTTTTATTATAAATTCCTTTTTTTAGGTTAAAAAAGAAAGAGAAAAGTGCACTTAACAGAACATTGTTTCCGTTTCAGCAGGATCAGCACTTTGCCTGCCTAGAGCAGGGTTTTTTTATTTTTTTTTATTTTCAAAGCTGACCATTTCTTCTGCTAGATGAAGGAAAAGAAAAAAATACGAAAAGTTTCTATAAAATATTTGAATGTATAACACATGCATATGACATACTTAAATTATATTTTTATTTAAATTAAAAATAGAATACATCAGCAAAAAAATGTTCATAAACCATGACCTCTGAAGTTTTTATTCCAAGTTGTGGCTGAACATTTGAGATATATATAATATTTTATTTATTATTTCCAGAGAGAGAGGGTGGAAGAGGGGCAGAGAGGGAGAGAAACCTCAACGTATGGTTGCCTTTCACCTGCCTCCAGCTACGGACCTGGCTGGAGACCTGGCTTGCAACCTGGTTATGTGCCCTGGCTGGGGAATAGAACCAGTGACCTTTGGGTTTGCAGGCCGGCACCTTATCCACTGTGTTACCTGCCAGGGCTCGTGAACATTTGATATTTAAAAATTAAATATTGTTATCATTTGTGATTATTTTCTGAGCATTGCTCTAGTAGAGACAAATGAACTTTATTCTTGCGCCTGAAAATTTTTCAAACACATCCTTATTGCCTGAAATTTTAATAGAAAAATATACTAATCACCTAACCATTGATGAAAACAAATTGGTGAAGGAAGAGATTTGTCCATCAGCTGCTTCATGTGTAACTAAGAGTTTGTGGACATCTAGAGGTAGAATTAGATTAAAATCCAAACAAATTTATTCAGGTGTATTAATTTTATTTATTTATTTATTTATTTATTTTTTTGGCCGGAGGACAAACTTTATTGAGCCTCCGATGTATTAATTTTAAAATGAGGTTAAAAAAAAAAAAAAGACAACTGAGTAACAGTAGAATGAAAGGGAAAAATATCATTGAGTAGTTTGTTTCAAGTAGGTACTAAGCAGTTTACCTATATTTTCTTATTTAATTAGCCTATCAATTTTATGAAGAAGGCTCTATACTCGCTATTTAATATAGAAAGAACTGAGGCTCAGAGATACTACATAGTAAGTTGAAGGACACACTTTTAATATGTGTCAGAGGTTTGATGAACTGACACCAAAAGTCAGTTTCACATAAACTATTCAATTTCATAACTGTATAGTAATGAGGTTCACTGATTTTTTACATCTAATAATTGCTTATGATTATTGTAACTATATATAAATATATACATAACTGGATAGAATGAAACCTATCCTATCTATGTTTTAGAAGTCTTATACTAAATTAGATAATGCATTGCTGTATATATAAATATATTCATTTACATATATAAATATGCAAATATTCATATCTATATCTAATCTATAAGAAAGCTATACCTTTATCTATTTGTATTTCTCCATTTTGCAAATTCAGAAAGAATACGTATCCCCCCCAGATTAAAAAGCTAGTAAACAATCTACCTTTGGGCAAACACTGACACTTGGGGGAAGGGGACATGTGGTATATAATATGCTAAAATGAAGAGGTTTTGACAATCACACAAAAAGGTTACAATCACAATTTTAATAGGATCTTGCTAAGTAACACAGATGTAATTTTCTAAAATTCTGATCCTCCATTCCTTCACCTTGCAGAGTGAATATAATTTATCCATTGCATAATCATCTAAGTAGTATCTATTGCATTGCATGCTAATGTCCTAGATGCATGGGATACTTGATTGATGAAAACTCAGAAAAATACCTTCTTTTGTGTAGTTTACACACAAGCTGGAGAAACAATAAATAACAAGTTCAATAGATAAATATGTCATTAACTCTGTTAGAAGTTTGTAAGTGACAGGGGAAAAGTCATGCTAATTTATCCCATTGCGAGATTGAAGTTAGACTAATTATACAACATACCTCAAATAAGGGTTAAGCGTATAGTATTTACCCACTCACATGCGATTAGATGATTTCCTCCTACTCAACATCTCTTTCCATTTGCTACACTCTCCCTAATGGCAAATACTCATCGGAAACAATCAACTCTGTCATGACTCCAAATCCCTCAATCTGCAAGAACTGCTATTTTTTTCCCTTTTAAAATTGTAGCTGTCATAAGGAATCATTGAGTTGAGCACCTCAGTTTTAATTTTTCAGATGCGAATAGAGATGAAAGAAATAAAAGACCGGGAGTTTAAAAAGAAATCCCTGCTGAAGCAAGCCTCCCACATGCCAACAAAACAAAACTTTGAGAGAGGCAAAGATCAACACGATTCCTCGATGGAGCCTCGATTCACGATGGCTCCAACGCGGGGTGATATACCATATGCCCTTGTATCACTGGGCACAACGGGACGTTGCTAAATGACTTTCTTAATGCACCCTGTTGGGTCTCGGTATAGAACTGGAAGCCATCTGGTGCAATTCAGCCCTCCACAGGAATTCCCAGGTTTTTATGCTTTTCTGTCACATTATTTCAGTATCCTTTTTTGATATGAATGCGAACACAGATTTTTCAGTAACAGTCAGGGCCTCGCTGAGAATGCCGCAAAGCGAGGTGACATCATTTTGTGTTGACAAAAGTCCGAGTTGGGCTCCTTCAGCCAGGTTGCTGGTTTGGGATGCAGACGGTCCGCTGCATCTGAAGACAGATGTGCAAACTGCCGTGGAGCCAACAGGCCTCAAATGCCATGCAGAGGCTCCCTGTACAAAACGAAAAAGCAAATCAAAACAAACACTATTTCAAGTTCTGGCTCAGCGACCCACATGCAGCCTGGGTGATGGTGACTTTGGCACGCCACATTGTGATGCAGGCCACCCGTCTAGTTCTTATTCCTCCTTCCACCACGAACTGAAAATCTGTTCTCTGTCAAACATAGAACTTGCTTCCAGGGACACACAAAGGTATATAATACACTTCCCCAGAGCTGTACATGTTTCAAGTATGATAGGAAGCACAGATGTATTGAGAACTAAACATGGTGGGATATTGATTAAACTATGGGGGTAGGGGGAGTGCTGTGGAAACGAAGGAATAGTAATAATGATGAATGGGTGTGAAAGGGAATTAAAATGTTTCCAATCAGTGATAATAACAAAACATGCGATACCATTAAGTAGTTTGGTGGTGTAATTGGGTTAGCATTGAAGGTAGGTGAGACACAGCTGTGGGGACACAGAGGCACGAGCATGTATACTATGTTTAGTCCTCAGTCAGTTCTTTACTTGCTGAATAGTTGGTTAGTAGCAGAAGCATACGTTGTGGCTAGGGATGGCTGCGGAGGCTTGCCTGGTAGATTGGTCAAGATTACGAAGGCTGTGAGTTCTGTTCTGTAGGGCAGGGACTGTCAAGGCAATTCCTCTGAAGGATTGTCAGAAATGTGATTGAAATGACACCAGTCCCCATTATGTCTCCATAAGTGTGGGAGGGCTGGTGTCAGATTTAAAGAAAAACTGAAACATTGGCTCGGGGTGTAGTGATTAGAGTTAAGATTTTTGAGGGGAGGGGGTAGAAGAGGACTAGGCTGCATATAATAAAGTTTTTCTAGTCTCAGAAAGCTCATCCGTTGTCTCAGGTTTTGCCTATTCAGTCCAGGAGGTAAAGTCACTCATTGTCAACATTCCTCAGACACACTGTACTGTTCCTAATGCTATGCCCTCCCTAGGAATGCCCCTCTTCCCTCTGTAAGTTCATATACAGCTGTGACTCTTTTGAATGAGGTTCCAAAGAAGCCTTCCCTGAGACATCTAACCTTGTATGTTCTTTTTCTGGGGTCTCCTCATTTTCTTCACTTTTCCATGCTAAATCTTAGAAGAGAAAATCTTATATTTAAACATAAAAGGCCTTCATTGTCTGTGTCAGATTTAAGATAAGTGCTATCTATAAAATATTTTCAGAGTAGACATGGTCCTCATTCATCTCTAGTTGAGTTTAAAGTTAGAGCTGCTTTAAGCCAGTATCTGGCCAGAGTAAGAAAAAAAGGACTATTTAGTGGAGATTCACAGACTAGGAGTCTGCAGAGAACAGGCGAGAGCAGATAATGTTATTAAAATTACAATGTAAGTCAGAAAATAGTCCTTGCCGTCCCAGGTGGTAAGGTGGCAAGCAGATTACTTTCATGAAAAATAACGAGAATTGACACCAATGTCAAGGGACATTTTCTAGAAGTGACTCTTTATTTCAGGACATTGTTGGATTGTAGCCTGATAGCTCTCTGCCCGGTCAAGTGGAGATGCATTTGGACAAATGGCCAGAGAACACAAGAGGACTTCCTGCGACCTTCCTCTTTCTTCCTCACCTCTAAGCCCCTCTCTTCACTTCCAGTTCTGAAAAGTTAAGTGATACGTGGGTTCTGGGTGCTTGCTTGCCCCCATGCTATCACCTTCTATGAGCAGAAGCTTTGAAAGAAATGTGCACCACCCACACACAGACGCAGATGTGCTATTATCCCTGCCAAGTGTCCAACGAATTGACCAACTCAAAACCCATTCTGCTGTTGTGT
This sequence comes from Noctilio leporinus, assembly GCA_004026585.1. Classification (NCBI taxonomy): domain Eukaryota; kingdom Metazoa; phylum Chordata; class Mammalia; order Chiroptera; family Noctilionidae; genus Noctilio; species Noctilio leporinus. Next base: position 66,817 of record PVIW01004527.1, read on the forward strand.
ATTTGGTGCCATTGAGTTGACTCCAATGCCTTGTGACCCTGTGAATCAGTGATGTCCATCCACGTGTCCTCTTATCATGTGTTGAGACCTCACTCAGTAGGGTCCCCTTGAAATAATGACTGATGTTTTCTTTGTCTTACTCTATGGAAGCAACAGACAGAAAAGAGCCTGCTATTAATTTGGCACCTAGTCATGCTAGGGACAGGGTAAGACATTATCTAACGCACACATATTTTGCATCACTAATTCTCTCAATGACCTTGCTCCGTAAGACTTACTGTCACCCTTTTATAGAAGAATAAAGTCAGACATTCAAAGACAAAGCATTTTGTGCAGGGAAAACCCACTAGCAGTAATGGAACAAAAATGAGAATAAGTCTAACACACCAGAGTCAATGCTTTTTAATTTTTCCTCGAGTGTCCTTAAAGATATTAAGCATGCGTTAAAAAATAATATCTGACTCTCTTTCAAGATCTCTATGCAGATGTTTCAACCCCACAACCTGATACGTAGCTAGCTATAAAAGAGGCGTGGCGGATATCCACTGACGCAGATCCAGCTTTTGCTGGAGCAATTTTACCTACGAAATTCTGTCTTTCGCCTCTGAATGCCCAAGTCCTTCCCCACAAGCACTAAAGGAATTTGAATTATGCCAAGAAATGTTAAGAAGTTCAAATGGAAACTGTTATTTTTTTAAAAACATGGGCCAAACTTTTTTTTTTTTTAAGTTAATTTGATTAGAAGCAACTTCTAGAGGACTTTAGTCCAAATCCACAGGAAGGTACCTCCAAAAGTTGGCATGCTTTTCATCTCCATCTGATCTACGCTCCTGGTGTTAACCATGAGTTAGTTCCCTTCACCCCTGCATGCCAGATGTTAAGGTAGCTCCATCTCAGGTTGCTCATTGGAATCACGTATCGGCCTCCTAAGATGCAGAGTCTACAGTCCTCTCTAGGGAATAATAGAACAGAATCTCTAAAAATGCATGTGGAGTATTTAGAATTACGGAAGCATTGGAATTTAGAGAGCACGTTTCCCTGGATTATTTTACCTGACACCTATCTCCAAAAGCCCTTTGTGGACAGGAGTATGGTGAGTATTTTACAAAGTTGAGATGAAATTTGGAAGGGAAGTCAGAGGGGACTAAACTTTCACATCATCCACCTACATGTACAACATTCTTTTCTTCTTCTTCATCATCATCATCATCATCATCATCATCATTATTATTATTATTATTGTTTGCCCCTGTGGTGGCTTGGGGAAAGGCCACATGTTAAAGAACCACGGGGCCATGTATGATTTATCAAGAGGCATGGTGGGGGCGACTGGCTGTGCACCCTAGAAGGCTGTGTTGGGAAGGGTGGCACCACTGCCTGGGCTGACACCCAGCGCCATGTTTTGTGTCTGTCAGGCGTGCGGCTGTGTGGCAGGATGGCTAATGTGCTTAATCTTTACTAACTCTAGTAGGCGCCTTTCACATCACCAATTTCTTCCAGTGGGTCAGCCTCTTAGTTTTGTTTCCTTCCCTATCCAACCAGAGTCTGTCATTTCAAGCTAATTCTTCACCAGACTTGGTGATCTCCAGTTGGATGTCCCCTTGTGTTACAACCCTTCACTGCAGAAAAGTCAAGACCACCCAAAATGTGATTTCACATGGACGCTTTGCTTGGGAAAACATACAGTAAGATGCACCCACTGACCCTGGGCTGTGCAGCAGGACATGAGCAGCCTGTGTTAGGTGAACTCAGAAAGACACTGGCACTCGGGGAGCTGTAACTGGTCTGCTGTGAAAAACAGCAGTTACGGGGTAAATATGCAAGAAGCAAGGTGCACTGCTGAGTGACCTTGGAGAAGACAGCCTTCAGCTCCAGGCTTGGGATGACCACGTCCTTATCAGGGGCTTGGCATTTTCAGACTTTGGAGGACATTTTCTCAGGGGGCAACTGCGGGATGCCAATCTCACACGCAGGCATCAGGGCACAGGCGCTTTTGATGATGTGAGGCCACGTGCAGTATATCCGCACTTCAGCGTCAGGTATTAAAACTCCTGACGAGGTAAAGAGGATATGAAGAGCTTTGTCTCTGAACAGCTCAGTATCCATCCACGATAGCACTTGTGCCCTCTGGATTCATCTGAGACGTTCCAAGACACAGGTGCCATCAGTTTGCTGCACGTCATTAATTGTGCATATGAAATGGCAGAGAGGGGAGGCAGACCTTCTTAGCTTTGGAGATGGCATGTGAATTTCACAGAACCCTGAAAGAAAATGTTCACATTTTTAAATTTTAAGATTGAAGCCGAGAGGAGCAGGATCACGGACTGACTGGTGTTGTTCCATGACTGTAACAGTTACAGGGACATTTCTGTGTGTCATGGTCTCCAATCAACCAAAGTAATCAAGGGATTTGTAAACGTCAAGCTGTAACTCGGTAATACCATAGACAAAAGTACAATCCACATAAAAAAATAATCAGATTGATAAAAGTCCCATAATCCAGTGTTAGCCAAATCTAAATGTAATAATAATAGTGATTATAAGGGAAATTTTTGTTAAGATATTATGCTAAATTCTTTGTATGCTTTAGCTTATTTAATCCTTCTAGCCTTCTTCAGACAAGTGCTATGAACAGACATATTGCTTAAATAATTCAATTGAGGATTAAAGAAATTAAGTAATTTTTCTAATTGCATAGCTACTAAAAAGCAAGTCTGAAAACAGAGCCAAGCTTCATTCAGAAGACTTTTCTTTTTTTTTCCCTAAAGCATTGGCTATTTTTATTTAATAGCTTTTTGTGATGGCATATACATATTTGCCTAATACAATGTTAATTCTATTTTTTTGATTGTCTGGAATATTACTGTTGCTTAATTCCATCGCATCTTTTCCTTGTGACACACATCAAATCTTATTTCAAATAGGTGGAATTTCAGAATGTCTTTGCTGTGCTTAGTATGTCGTCCCTTCATTTGGCTTAAATCAAAGACTTGGAACTCAAATTCAAAAACAGAGAGAAGACAGCAACTATGTCTTATAATTTTTTAATGTAGTAGATACGTTTTCCAAAATGAGTATATTTATCCCAGTTACAGAGGAAATGGACCAGATGTTACTGACTTCAGTATTTTCCCTCTAACCATTCTGTACTTAAAAAGCAAGAGTGGGTGCTAGAGACTCCATGTCGGTTTTCAATAACTGATTCAAATTGTAATTTAATAGCTGAATAAAAGGAGAAAAGAGGTTTTCTGCAACAGATTTTAACTCCCAAACCCCTACTTTACATCTTTCAAGTAATTTGGGAACGAGGCTGCAGATAGATTAAACGTTCACCCTCTCCTAAGCGATCCCTACACACTCACCCACGAGGGAAACTCAATAATTGCTGTATGAAATGAGAAGTATGTTTCCAATTTAGAAGAACAGGAAAACTGCAGTAGAGAAGTAGTGTAAATTAATATAAGGAAACCTTCACAGGGATATATGCTGGCATTGAAAACACACACACACACACACACGCACGCACGCACACACTCAGTCCCATTGGTCCACGTATCACTCCCATTGGCAGACTTTGTCGGGGAACCCCGTTCCTGGCAGAGAATGTCACGGGGCTGCTTTACCAAGGGGTTGCCCCTGTCCCCAGACACTTTCATCCGCCGCTCTCAGAGTGCAGATGTCAGAAAGGTGCTGATCAAGGGAGAAACCCATTGTTTGTTTTACCTCGGGTTATGCCTTCTGTTAGTGAAAAGAAAAACATTTTCTTTCTGTCCTCGCTATTGGGGACTTCAAAAAAAAAAAGTAAATGAGATGGTAACATAGCCATCACCGTTGGGTTTGAAGCGCCGTAGCGATTGTCAATGAGGAAAAGTCAGCCAGACATATCATAAAGCTAATTAAAACTGTGGCAGGAGATAAACTAATTAGGACACAGGGTACGGAGATATGTCATTATGTCATTCCAGAGGAAAAAGAAAAGAAAAGAGCACTGAAATTTTCAAAAATTTAAATTAAATAGAGAATTTCATACAGTAGTGGGAAGGCAAATTAACTACTGCTTCACTCAACACTGACAGAGAGCATAATAGAACTAAGGACCTCTAGAGATGTGTTTAAAGATTAAAAAAAAATACTACTAAGTTGTTTTTCAGCTGACAGTTGTTTGCCTCATCCTGATGTCCTATTACTTTGTCAAAGTGACTCTCTCTGCACCTGCAGGAAGTCACTTAAAGTCCCAGAAATGTATAAGAAGGGGCAAGGCCCACCAAAGCAAAAAATCCTGGCATCCCTTTAGAGGTCTGAGTCTGTAAAATTAGGAAATGCATTTGTGTGAGGTGCTGACAAGCTGCACTGTGAAGAGAGAAAAGCAAAGAGCGCTGTAGCTCTTCAATTTCTGAAATCCATTTTTGTGCACGAGCTACTGGTCATGTCTTTGCAAATTTCTCAAGCTGCAGCCCCATAAAACAATGCAATTGGGCACTGTCAGCAGAACAAGAGCATTCTGAATGCATCAGTTAGAGAACAAGCCCATCGGAAAAACATACTTAGGAAAAGGTCAGACGGGAGGTGCTAGACACCCGCCAAAAGCTCTCCCGGGAAGGCCTGTATTATCTATTTGGTTACCGGTACACTGCTGACTACCACTAACTTGCATTTCACCTGCCTCTTGCTCACTTCCTCTCCCATAACAAAACTGAAATAACTATCTTTACCTTGGGCTCCTTGGTAGGCTTTGACATTTTCGAAATAATTCCCTTAAACCTGGAGAACTCCTGAAAACTATATTTATAAGCACAAAGAACTCTGTTAGAAGTCACCGTGGTTAATTACAGTAAAACAATCTTTGTGATTGCTCTCATGTATAAAGATAATTGTCTCATTAACCTTAGCTATTGTAATATGGTCCCATTATAAATGAGAATCAAAAGTAAGACTAGAAATGAAATATACTGACATCTGAATAGTGTATATTCCTCTGTTGTGATCTTTAAGATTTAAATGTATGTCTCCTCAGGTCAATAGCTAATATGCGCTGTAATGTCAACAAGGAAGATGAGTAGAAAAGTGGCCTTGCTGTGTTAGTGGCATCTTTGGATGTCTTTGCCCATGGCAAATTCACTATCTGTATTTCTCTGCCACTTCTATCTCTAGGCTACAGAAAACTAAATAATTATTTAAAATCGAAGAAAAGTTCCTTCAATATTCAATCAGTCTTTCAAAGCAGATAACGGAGAATGTGTGACAGAAACAGGTGATGAAGTGACAGCTTTGATCAGCATTTTGGAAGTAGCATCAAGTGTAAGCAAAGTTGATTCATTGTTCCATCAAAAGCTGAAAGTCTGCACTCTGCAAACCCAAATAGTTAACTAGACTGTAAAGTCACCCCGAAGAAGTAGATTATGATTTAGTCAGTTTGACTCAGATTTTGCCAGTTAAGTGCATTCCTGTCTTAGTTTTTTAAATTCACTCAGATATACTGTGTCAAAATAAAACAATAGAATATAAAAATTAGAAGAAATACCATTAATTGGATATTTACTATGTTAGTCGACGTTAATTGAATACTTAGCTATATTTAGTAAGGAGTATATTTACTCTTTTATTTCTATTTACTATTATTTCTACTTAATATTGTTTGGCAATTAGGTGTCCCATTTTACAAAAGACGTTTAGACTGAAGTGCCCCACGTGAGTTGGTCTGTTTTCAGGTAGGAAACATACAGATTATCTGTATCACTCGACCTCCCTGGAAAAAAATAAGAGACTCTAGTGTGATGCTCACATGTGAAACCTTTTACCCTGCAAACTAGAAACATGAGACCTGGCCCACTAGTAAAGGTGGACAGCTAAGGCACTAGTTTCTCACCAGTCAAATGTGTTGACCATTAGATGTCAGTTTTGTTTAGGCTTTGGTTCAGTTTTACCAAATCTGATGGCTCCTTGGTCATATGCTCCACCTGAAAAGATAACTGTGGAAGAGCTCAACATAAGGAGCTCTTTTTAATGATCAGAATCTTACCGTCTTTTTCATACAAGGCAATTTCACACACTTTACACAATAATATAAAAATAGTTTTGAAAATCTTAATGAAAAATAAACTCTACCCTTTTATAGCAGTAGCAGGCTATTTTGCAAGTTATTTCACAATAAGTAAACTCTGTTGCTTTCTTAGACCAGAAAGAAAAAGTATGTAGGGACTCTGAGCTGGTTAAGATATTTTAAGACAAAAGATACAAGAATGAAAGCTCAAGGAACAGAATGAATGCTCCAGGGAATGGGGGACATGCAAAAGGTGACTTTTCTTTTCCCCTTTAGAACTCATCCCAAATCAGGGGTCATGGGGACTGTCACCAGAGAACCTCATAAAATTCAGGTACTTGATGAACGAACAATGGCTGTGGAGACTATTTAAATTTTTTTTTAAAGATTTTATTTATCATCTTCAGAGAGAGGGGAAGGGAGAGAGGCAGAGAGGGAGAGAAACATCAATGCATGGTTGCCTTTCACCTGCCTCCAACCATGGACCTGGCTGGAGACCTGGCTTGCAACCTGGTTATGTGCTCCGGCTGGGGAATCGAACCAGCGACCCTTGGGTTCACAGGCCGGCACCCCAGCCACTGTGCCACCAGCCAGTGTGAGACTGTTTCTAAATTATGGCATTAATCTTAGGGCTATAAAAGAAGTGGATGGGGGAAGCTTGCCTGCTGTCCCTTGTTATATTCTGATGTTTTCTCCAACTCCTTTTCTTAGGACTTGGCTACTCTTGATTCCTCTCCTTTCGTTTCACCCTAATTACTTTGTCTCATTGTATCCTGCAAATTTTCCTTTCTTAAGACCTGTAATTATTAGGATGTGAAATTCTCTACATACTTCAGCTGACCTTGTGAGTGGTAAATACAAGAGGGTATGATCTACAAAATAAATCTGTGAAGACAAAATGAGTGGCCTAAAGGGATATCCCACATCTCTGCAGAAATGACAAAAAGAAAGAAAAAAAGAAAAAGGGTTGTCAAAAAGGGATATTTTTGTGAAGAATCCTTGAATGCTCTCAGGGACCTGGACTGTGGCCTTGTAGAAGGTGAAGCATGTTTTCAGAATATCTGATATTCATAATTTCCAACCATGGACTTTTGGCTGGATTTTCTTGGAAACTTACTGTATAACATTTCAATTTAATACAAAGCAATCTTAGAAGGAGTTGTGCAATTTTGTTTTTGCTCATTTTTTAAAAGATTTTTAAATTATTTTTTAGAGAGAAAGGCAGGGAGGGAGGAAGAAAGGGTGAAAAACATCAATGTATGGTTGCCTTTCACCTGCCTCCAGCTATGGACCTGGCTGGAGACCTGGCTTGCAACCTGGTTATGTGCCCTGGCTGGGAATCGAACCGTGACCTTTAGGTTCACAGGCTGGCACCAATTTCCTGAGCCACCAGCCAGGGCTTCTCATTACTTTTTTGGCAGTTCTTTTTCCCTACGCCAGGGGCTTGTGATTGCAAAGGAAAGAAACCTCTCGAATGTAGGTCCTAGTAAAAGGGTAGTACTTGAGAATGCTATATGCAGTTCCTTAGTGAATGAACAGGAAGAAAAAAAACATACCACCTGGATCCTGAAATTGGAACATAAAATACAAAAAGTGACATGCTTTCCTAGATCCATGCAGTAATGATTGCATGGTACAATTTGCCTTCGTGTATGGGAAGCATGTGTGAGTGCATTTCCTCTGCATTTATGTGCTCCTTAAATAAAAGTTTTATTTTTTATGAATAGTTTCCTTCCCCCAAAGTTATGTTAGTTAGTGTGTATCTTTGGGTTTCCATGCTCTGACTTATTTCATCCCACTGTGTTTCAGTTCAGGGATTACAGCACCTTAATGCAGACCCCACTTCTCTTATTTTCATTATAAAGTACATTATCTCACTAACCCAACAATTAGATGGGCAGGTGTTTATCTTTGAGCCAATCAGTGTTTGCTAGGGGGTCAGGTCATTAAAAATATGATAATTAGGCTTACCACTTGGCAGTTTCTATGGGCATGGTATATCTCAGAGAAGCTTATAACAAATGGACCAGCAGGAAATGATGTGTGTTTGGTGTATTCTGCATTGTAGCTACATGTGCATGCAATCAACAAAAATGTGTTCAGAATACTAAAGACCCTACAGCATTCTCTAGAGGTTTAGAATGATTCACTATCCATTTATTTTAAGTGTATTTTAATATTTTCATTTCCCACTGTGAAGAGATATTAGTATAGCTATGCTGAAAGATTATTAAATAAACCAATAACTAGCCAAAAAATCTCACTATTAACTGCAAATGATCCCAAAGAATCTATATGAATAAATGAAAAGAGAAAATTTCTTAAGAAAAAGGCTAATGGGGAAACAAGCACATATCAAACAGATTATAAATATATAATGTATAATTAAAATTTGCAATGATAGTCAAGTGAATTGGTCTGTTAATATTACTGTGTCTATGAAAATAAGATAATGATTAAATCATAATTTAACATAAATATTTCTCAAATTATCAAATTCTATTACATAGGATTAGGAAATCATTTTTATAAAAAGATAACATCAAGTCCTGGCTGGTGGCATAGTGGCTAAGGTCCTGGGCTGCAAACCCAAGGGTCGCTGGTTCGATTCCCAGCCAGGGCACATAACCAAGTTGCAAGCCAGGTCTCCAGCCAGGTCTGTAGCTGGGCGCAGGTGAAAGGCAACCATATATTGATGTCTGTCTCCCTCTCTACCTCTCTCCCTTCCCCTCTCTAAAAATAATAAAATCTTTAAAAAAAAAAAGTAACATCAATAATTACTTATGGTGTACAACTAATTTATGTAAAATACAGATATATTCTTGGTTACATATTGCTTTCAGTACTTTGTAGTTTTATCAAAGTACAGGGAAAACACCCATTGAGGTAATTTTATAAACTGTATTTAGTAGTTGGTATGTATGAAAGTCTAGTAATTTAGTAGTATCAAAGAATACTTATTTTAAGTTGGAAAATATTCTGCATAAAATGCTTAAAGTTCTATAAACTATCTGCAATATTTAGTCCAAAATAGTGGACAGTAAATGTCTAATTTTCTTGCCAAGGTAATTAAATACATACACACAATGTTTTTATGAAGCATGCCAAAAACTTTTTTATTGGATTAAATGAGATGAAACAGAAAGTGTGATCTTTCATACCAACCTCTATTAAAAATTCTTCATCTAAAATTTATTTGTAGCTTACCCTTCCAAGTAATCAACATGATAGCTATTTCAGGAACCCAGATTTTTTTTGTCATTATCTTTAGAAAGACTGACACTTAAAATAAATGAATAGTATCAGCTATATAAATGCTTACAGTATATTATTATACTTTAAAATTTTATTCATAGCAGTTTTGTACAACCCAGTTACTTATAATTTGCTGTAATTGCTCCTCAAATAGGGCATTAAGTTTTATGGCTTTCTATTTTCCTTGACTAAAAGGCTTTATTACCATAACACTGTACTGAAAATGGAAATATTGGTACCATAACCTCTAAGTAATGTTTGCTTATTATTTAATGTAGGAATTTGCAGCTTAATTCTAAATGAATCAGAAAGTGCCAAGGAGTTTTTTTTTTTTTTCTTTCCTTTTCCTAACATACTATTTCTGTCCTAATTGTCCTAGGACTCTTAAAGAGTAGAACCATTCTATTTGATTATTCATTTTTGTGTATAACAAGGCTGAGGTCCCTGTTAATATCTAAAATAAAAAGAAGTGTTCTAATTTAAACCTCGGGTTATTTTTCTACAGACTGATGCCCTTTGTGGGAGCATAGAAATTTATAGCCAAGCCCAGATCTATTAGGATCAAGACATAAAAGGAAAAAAAAATGATTTTTTAGTGCAGAGGGAAATAACCTTTTACAATATTAATAAAGGCTCTCTATACTTACTATATTTCTTTGACCTATAATGTCAGAAATATAGATTACACCCTTAAATCATGCTCTTCCAGCTTCATACCAAATTTGCACCATTTGGCTTTATCACAAATATGTCCAGATTTTTACAACATCTGGCACATTTATAGCAATTAGTTCTGGGCAGGCTGTAGTACTGCCAGTCTCAATTTCTCAGTCCAAGAACATATACAAATTATGATTAGTAATGATTTATTCAATGATGAAGTAATTCATCTTAGTCAGTTAAAGCCTGAAACTATGAGTTGACAGTTGAGATTTGTGGTATGGTTTTCTTTGATATCATCAAGTCCTTTCTAAATGCTAAACCAAATGGATACAAAACATGAAAAACAGTTGAAATAAATACTATGCCATACATAGTAAAATATGCAATGTCCCCAGAGGGTAAAATGATGGCATTGTATCAATTATTCCAATCTTTTTAAAAAATAAGTAAATAAAGTATAGTGGTTGGAACATTCTGAGAGGTCTTGTAAATTTTAATTAATTCAGTTTTATTACCAATTGGCTAAAAGCCTTCATTTATAGAGTCTCATTTATAAAGAGTGTCATATATGAAAACCTCATAAAAGGTTTGAATTAGGATTAACACTGGTGATTTTTTGGGAAGCATTCAACTATGATTCATGATTATTCTCTGTCCCTTTTATTTTAATCTCTCTCTCCTTTACCTACCGACTTTCTATTTATTTTTGTCAAGGTGGTGTCATTTGTAACTTACTTGGGGTATTTCTTTCCCTAGACACAGAATTTGGAATTGTTTGCATTAACCTTGCTCTAACTGTTACCTTTTCACTTGAAAATAAGGCCACGTTACTAGTTATGTATCCCGATCCTGAGTATTCTGTACTCTTCATTGTGTTGGAGTGTAGTATGTATTGGGTACTTGAATAATTCTCCTGGCTGTATTCTGAAAAAGACATGAGTGTTATGGGTCATCTGGCACCTTCAGAAGACTGAGTATTATGACACAGTGGTAATAAAGTTTGCAGTAGGATCTCAGCTTCAGAAACTATGCAGATACCTCTCACAAATGAGTCCTCCAATACCATCTTACCCTTATTCAATGTGCCATTGGCAAATATGTTTCCTCATATGATTGGTTCCCTTTTGATTCTGGGTTTTCTTCAGCCAAGCAGAAGCTTTTGAGTTTGATGTAGTGCTGTTTGTTTATTTTTTCTGTGATTTGCCTTGCCCTAGGAGATATATTGCCAAAATGTTTGACATGTGGGGTATCTGAAATTTTCCTGCCTATGTTTTCCTGTAGGACTTTTATGGTGGCCCAATTTATACACCAGCATCAATTCAAAGTAAATACGTATAAGTCAAGGTCATCATTCTTATTTTCATCTTTAAGTAGGATTGCTTTTTATTACTTTCATAGTCCTAAATAGGTTTCTATTATTTTCTTCATGATGAAGTGTTTCATTTTATGTCTTACTTTGTTATGATAAAACAAAGCAAAGCAAATCCTGCCAAAATTATCTTCTATGTGTCAGTGGAAAGGCATTTTATATATCAGCACCCTTCTTGGTGTGTGGATATTTTGATAATCAACTTGATCTTAATACAACAATATTGATCTCTGGCGCTTTGGGCTAAGTCTGAACTTCTGTTGTTGGATGATTACAAATCATCTTTATTTTTCCAGTACTGACCATCCAGGCTCTCAACATTCTTTCAGTTCTTGGGGATAAAATCTTGATTCTTTTTTTTTTTTGTTTGTTTTGTTTTTTTCCATCTAGTTTTACTGAGGTACAATTAACAAATAAAAATTGGATATATATTAAATTGTACAATGTGATAATTTCTATACACATGCCTTGTGAAATGATTGCCCCAGTCAAGCAAGCAAATTAACACATTCTTCACCTCACATAGCTACTAGTTGTGTGTGTGTGTGTGTGTATCTATGATGAGAACACTTGAGATTGATTCTTATTGCAAATTTTTAATATATGGTAGAGTATTATTAAATATAATCACCATGCTGTACATTGGATCCCCAAAACTTACCCATTTTATATCTGAAAGTCATCACCCTTTGAAAAATATCTCCCTATTTGCCCTCTTCCCCGTCCCCCCCCCCCACAACATCTGGAAATCACCAGTAGATTCTGCTTCTGTGAGTTTGACTATTTTATTTTCCACATTCAAATGAAATCATACAGCATTTGTCCTTCTGTGCCTGGCTTATTTCACTTTCCTTAATGTTCCCCAGGTTTATTCATGTTATTGCAGACGACAAGATTCTGTCTTTTCTATGGCAGAATAATACTCCACTGGACCATATTTATTATATTTTCTTTCTTCATTCATCCACTGATGGACACGTAGGTTGTTTCCATCTCTTGTACTTGAGGGTTAACCTCCCTAAAATGGAATTTATTTATAAAACATTGTGTATTTATTCTTACATGTTTAAACTTCAGTAACCTCAGAGCGCTCTCCATTTGGTGCAATTTACCTATCAAGACATGTTTCCACTGTGCAGAAACAGCTTTTGAACTGGTCAGTTTGGATGCCGCTCAGTGCTTCTGCTCGTTTTTTGTTTCATCTCCTTCACATCAGCAAAATGTTTCCCTATGAGGATTTCTTTTCAGCTGGGAAAACAACAACAAAAAAGTCACTCAGGGCAAGATTATGTGAACAGGGCAGGTGGTGCACAGTGGTCATGCTGGTTTTGGTCAAAAATTGCTGAACACTCAGCAGAGTGTGGGCAGGTGCACTCATAAATCGCCCATCATGAAATGGGCAAATGCATTGAAAGAGTCTTCAAAAAATTCAATGAAGCAGGATGCAACTTCTCACAACACCACCAGCTGGTACACTGACACAGAGGGCCTCCTAGAACACTCACCTAGCGGAGGAAGCCTGTACTGCAGGGGTCCACCCTCCAGATTATTACATTTGGGGAGAGGTCCCCTTCATACTCTGAACAATGCTACAGTGGACATCAGAATGCACATGTCTTTCAAGCTAATGACTGCAATTCCTGTACCCATAAGTGGGATTGCTGGATCATAGAGTAGTTCTATTTTTAATTCCTTGAGGAAATTGTATACTGCTTTCCATCATAGCTCCGGCAGTTTACCTTCCCACCAGTAACGTACAAGAATTCCCTTCTTTTCAGACCCTTGCCAATACTTACAGTTGTTTTTTTTTTTTTTTGTCTGTTTGTTTTGATAATAGTCATACTAACAGGTTTGAAGTGGTATCTTATTTTGGTATTGATTTGCATTTTTCTCAGTTCAGTAACTTTGAGCATCTTTTCACATATTTATTGGCCTTTCATATCCTTCTTTGGAAAAATGACTATTCAGGTCTTTCATCAATCTTTTTAAATTAATATTTTATTTTTAAATGTTTATCTATTTATGTTTTCCATCACCATACATCCCCTCCCTACTCTCTGCCATCTCCACCCCTGCTCCTGGCATTCACCACACTGTTGCTCATTTTCACGAGTTCCTTCTCTTTTTTCTGATTTGCTCAATCCTTCTACCCTCTAATTTTAGGTTCACAGCAAAAGTGAGGGGAAGGTACAGATATTCCCCACATACCCCTCTCTACAATACACATGCAGCCTCTTCTGTTTTCAATATCATCCAGCAGAGTGGTAAGTTTGTTGTCAGTAACAAATTATTGTAGTCACAGTGATTTTTAGTACCCTTTTCACTTAAACTTTATACTCAAAGGTTATTTAAACACCCCCATTATGGAGTATTTTTAAATCACTATATATTTATTATATTTGTTATATATGTCATATTTTTTTTTCCTTTCATATGTTTTCATCTTGTTACTTACTATTCTTTCACTTCAACTGAAAAAATACCTTTAGCACGTCTTACAAGGCAGGTTTATTGGCGATGAACTCCCTCAGCTTTTATTTGGGGACATCTTTTTCTCTTTATTAGCTCTTTATTAGCTCTTTATCATCTTTGCAGGGTATAACATATTGTTTGGCCATTTTTCCCCAGTATTAAAAAAAACGAAATGTGCCCACAAAGGCACCTTTCAGCATGGATGGGTGCCAAATTATTGTCTCCATGGAAGAAAATGGAATGGAGTACCAGGTAGTTCACCACAGTGCCTGTTACTTATATTATTTCTGTGTTCAGAGAAACACCGGCTTGTCCCCAGGTAATGGACTAATCTAATTTGTTGGGAATCTTACATTTTATTTCTTCCTTTATTGATCATCATCCCTAGTTACTCTTTTAAAAATGTATCTGATTCTGGAGTGATGTAAAAAGGCAATCAAGGCGTAAGTTCCTTCCACCTTTGAGATCCACATACTGTGTAGCAAAGAGCAAGGGTTTTGCTTTCTAAGAGCACCTAGTCCTAGGTTGGTTTTCAAACCCTACCACTTAATAACTGTGGGACTTTGCCTAGTATCTTTCTGCTGTCTCTATTTTTTTAATCTTTAAAATGGGAGTAGTAAGAGTCCCTACTTCAAAAGGCTGGTGTTAGGGTTGTATATATTTTAAAAGTTTTGAATTGTGCTGAGTACACAGGATACATAAGGCTCTACAAAATCTGCACTCATTTTCTGTTTATTTTCTAGGTGAGAAAATTAGACCCTATTGAAATTGAGTAATATCATGAATACTAATCTGTTAGTAGGAGTATGATGCTAAATTTACAGCCAGTTCTTTCTGATGCCAAAACCTCTTCGAACTTCATGTCTAACACTGGATTCTTGGAGTTAGAGTCAAATACAACTAAGGCAATGGATTCTTACATATGTCTAATAATTTAACCAATATTTATTTTAATTGCATTTATCTGGATAACTGTGACCTTTATTTTATCCCACATATTCAGATATGATCACCAACTATTCTTAAAATAAAAGATAAAAGAAGTTACTTCTCTTTTTGCATTAAGGATTTTTAAAAAATCATTATCAGATTATTCAGCCCACAAATGAATCACTTCCTGTGTTTTTTTCCTTGGTTGGTATTTTTTTGGAACTCTATCTTTGTTAGGCCAACAAAGGAAAACTCATAGATGAATTAATTCCCTTCTGTTGACTAAAGGCATCAAATGGAGGCATTTTTTCCCCATCCTGAGTAGTTCTGCTAACCACATGGACCAAACATGAGTGAACCATATGGACCAAACATGACTGGCATGCCCATCTCCCAGAAAATTACAGAGGACAAGTACTGAATCATTAGAAGTTTCAGCTGCTCAGAATTGCTGCCCTCCCTGTCTAACATGAGAGAAAGTCTCCTTCTTTTCTTGCCCCTTATTTCAGTTACCAAAAGTATGGCCTAATTATTTTTGCCCCTCTCTCTTGTCAATTCAATCCCATAATGGCATCAAATGTCATATATGCATATGTGTGCACATCCATGCACACAAATCTGACATTCTAAATTGAAAACCTTATGTGTTCTTGTCAATACTATTATTACTTCCTTTTCCACTCGGATATATTACAGGTATAACCCCTATACCATTTTTGGGTATTCCTAAATTTAAAAACGTGATAAAAAATCACTCACTAATAATAAATTACTCCCATTAGACTCGTAGCTCCTATATTTTAAGACTTGTTTCTTAACCAACTTTGATGTTTCTGTGCTCAGAATAGTGCTAGTACTTAGTAACATCTGCGAATAGAGTCTTATCAAAGGGAAGTCTGCAAATCTTTTTCTCAGTCCTTCAGCTCTAAGCCCATACTACCTGCTCTAATTTTATTAATGAATCTCCCACCTCCCTAATAGAATTTAACTACCTCCACTCGCTAGCGCTGACATTGGCTTCAGTCAACTAGACTCTGTGTAAGTGTCTTTCTGGCAGGGACAGGACTTGATTGCTTCTAAAGTCACATTGCTGCCAATGCTTTCCTGGTTTCCCACTTTTATAGTTCACTTGGCTTTTGACAAACTACATGGCCTTCTAGTATAACAGCTTCTACCACTTACTATGTTTCTGCCTCCACTTATCTTGGGCTATTTCTAGAGTACCTGTTTTCTGATTCTTCGCTTATTTTTTGACCCATGGGAAGTCTACATCTCTAGCTTTACTTCTCAGACTCTCTTACCTCAGTTGCTGTAATGGCGCTACCATTAGCTGCTAGTCACGGATGCTATCTCTAAATTTTGATATGATGGTATATGACTTGTAAAGAAATTACATACTTGATGTCACCTGGCACTATGAGGTGGGAATAATGGCTGATTCTTATCTCGAAAGTGTCAGGTGAAGTTTTCAAAAGTTAGCAACAGCCAGTGACAATTTCGAAAGTTGCCAGGCCTAGAGAGACTTTCAATAGTGCCTGAGTACAAGATATTCAAGGTGGCACCACCAAATGGAAACTGGAACACTTTACACTGGTGTCACGGAATTAAAGTTTATTACTGAGGTTGGGCAAGCTCAAGGTCATCAACCCACTTAAAATAAAATCAGACTCATAGGCAAGTGTCAGATTTGAAAGAGAGCATTCACGGCCAAGTTCAAGGTCACAGGCATGAGGCTCTAAGATTTCCTTGAGTTAACTGAGCATAGGAGAGTCCCGGATTCTGGGACATTGGAAGAAACTGAAAGATGGTTGGCTTTTGTCTTTGTCTTTCACAGGAGCTTGTAAGTGATTACCAAGCAACAAGGCAGAATTCTTCAGGGCAATAAGTATATTAAGAGCCAGAAAGTCCAGTATATTAACTGGAACTATAAGTTTAGTCAACAGGAACCACAAATATCCCCAGAGAAGCATTCTCCTCTCGAGTAATACATTTCTTCTACTTTTTTTTAAGTTGGTATTTCATATTTTAGCAGTTCACCACCCTCTGTAGCATCTTCAATCCAACTCCAGTCACTTGTGACATATGTTTTGGCTCTCAGTTACATGGACAATGAGGAAAAGGAAGATGTTTTATTATGACAATCCAGCAGCCTGGCACGTTTCCGCCATATGAAGGGCTGTTCTCTCTTTGTGCGATATTCCCTAGAGAGCGTTTCTTTTCCCAGGACGGAAATCTTAGGCACATCATTGGGTAATCAGTTTCAGAAAGAGCACAATGGTCCAAACATACTCTTCCCTTTCATGGCCACAGTTCTCAGTCCCATTTCTTTCTATTTTTTTTTAAGCACTGAATATACTGTCAATAAGTCATAAAAATTTCTGCAACCTCCTTTGCTTTCTATTCTCTGCAATGCATTACGTGTCAACATAGTCAGCGAATGGGACATGTTGGATGGCTTCTATCAGGAGGGTAAATCTCTAGGGTTGATGATATCCTTAGGGCAGGGTGCTCAATATTCTGACAGGTTGTTTCTTAAATTAGACCCTTCCCGTGTGCCACATTTTCTATAGCCACTCAAGAGCGGAGGCAGCAGGATCAAATTGATTTTTGGACCGCTATCAAGTCTAAATAACAATTAACTCTCATGTCAGCCTCTACCAGACAAGCACAATTGCGGAATGTCTGCACTTCGAGACAGAATCAAGACATCCTCCTTTGGGCTGAATGATGTAAGAAAGCCATATGTCAGGATCAGAAGGATATTTCCACAGCTCGACTGAAATCCTCCACCATTACACAAGAACACACTCTAATTCTAATTACAGGTTCGAGTCTATTTATGACAGAGAATTGTGTTTAGAGCCTACACTCTTTGCCAGTAAAAACTGTCTTTGTAACCTCCTTTCTGCATGGGGCTCCCAGATGTCATATGGTTTGAAACAATGAACCATTATTTTCTGATATTACAGCACAATTCCCACCCATACATATTTAAAATACTCGCCTTTAGGGATGCTCTGGTCTTTTTTTTTTTTTTTTTCCCACGATGAGCTATTTGATTAATCAAAGATAGAGTTTAGAACTAGTGAGGTGTATCCGTGGGTCTCAAAGACCTCGGTTGCTCATTCCATGAGGTCCTGCCATCTTCAGTATGTGTGAGGCCTGCCCTGAAAGCAGCGAACCCATGTCTATGTAATTAAAACCGTTTGTGTGGCCGATACTCTCAGGACAGACCTTGTGTGGTTGCTGACTGAAGGTCAGAGCAGCCGCTTGAGCTCTGCCCAGCAGAACTGGAAAGGAGGGGTATACACACACTCTGAAAGCACTCTTTGGAACCTACACATTCAGCTTAAATTGCATTTCATTATAACTTAACTAATGTTACTGCACGTAAGGTGTAATAAAAATATAATCATTATTTTGGGTGTCCATGTGAACCGCTAACATGGTGGTTGTGTTGTTATTATTATTATTATTGAGAAAGTAGCAAATAACAGAAATTAAGGATCCAGTAGTAGATTCTGCTCTAACCAGTCGATGAACTTTTACTAGCTTTTCCAGGACCCCAGAGAAAAGCAAGTTAATCTCACTACCCATGTTTAAAATAGAAATTTGTTAAAAACATCATTTTAGCATGATAAATATTCATGTTCAGTTCATCTTAATTACTCATAAAAGAGAAATTTGAACTATTAAGAAGATAAAGAATCTGGTTGTCAGATATCTGATCTTGATTTAGAAAAGGTAATCAATCAGTCAATCAATCAATCTCTCTCCCCCTCGTTAGTACACACACATACCACAAACGAAAATATTCTGAAGTTCTGAGGATCAGTTTTCTCATTTAAAAAGAAAGGTAGTAATAGTTACTTGTTTGTGTTCTTGGTGTTTTAGAGAATTTAAAAATGAGATAATATGACCAAGTACTTTTCCCAATTGTACAGCTCATTAAATATCTTTCTTATGATGACTCGGAAAAGAACTGACCCTTGCATGCTCCAGCATTATGACTCTCTCAGAATCTAAATGAAAACAAAAACAGAAAATAATCCAAGTTCTATTAATTTCCCTATACATCCAAAAGGCTAGTATTGCGTGACCATAAGTTTCCTTGTTTATGCAGCAAATAGTTTTTAAGCATCTATTATGTTCTAAATGCTAATTTGGGCCCTGAGCTATAGCAGATAATAATACATAGAATTCTTTAACTCAGGATGTTTATAATTGAAAGAATACACATCTAAATAATGATGTAATGATATGGTATCGTTACACTTTGAAGAAAAAGTCTTATACATGCATGTAAAAATGGAACATGTAAAATGTAGGGCTGCATAGAAGGTGATGGCTTTCTGAGTCTGTAGTGTTTAAATATAGGCTTGAAGGCTAAGAAGGCAGTAACCATGCCAAGCATAACACTCCTAGGAGGGATCAGAGGAGGAGAAAAAGTTCTGGGTAGAGGAACAGTATTGTTAAGACCTCGAAATGAGAAGGGTCAAGAGGCATTTAGGGATATTAACATGTACACTTAGTGGTTCTGGGCCCTGATTTTCTAGTTTATAAAATAGAAATAATAATGAGTCCCAATTACTTAACAGATAATAGAGTATAAGGAATTATCTGTCAACTTTGAAATACTACACAAACACTAATTATTCCATTTCCCTACTGTAAGCAAAAAAGCTCTAAGGGATTTATGCTTACTATATGGGTTCTAGCCCCCTTTGCCATACAAAAGCAGAATGAGCGCATTGCTGTGACAATGGTGAACAGTTTCATATTTTTGTTTTTAATAAGTAGGAAATAAATAAATGTTTAAAATTGGGAGGGGAAATCATGCAAAATACCAATCCCAGAAATATGCATGGAACCCCATTATTGTTTCCATCTGAGAAGACCAATCCATAAACTTTAAATAATCCTGATAATTTTATTTTATTATTTGGAAATATTAGTGGAAGGAGGAAAAGCCCAGGGAATACAGCTTCAAACACTAGATTTCCACCACACACCTAGCTTCTGTATTTCTAGCCGGTGGTGTGACTTTCATGTCTGATGCCACATCATCAGCTATCGCTTTGACCTCTGCCTAAAAATCACATTTCTCTAAAATCCATTCAGCACAACAGACTTCATGCCACTCTGAGAAACGCATCTGGTCACTGCTGGATATTAAAGTTGTTTATAGACCACACAGAGACAGCCTGTTATGCCCCCCAAACCCTTCTCTTTCTTATTATAATTATCTGCTTCTGAATTTAACACAAATGAGACAGAAAAGCCCAGGGTGCTGCAACAGCCAATTCAAAATAAAATTCAGTCTTTCCAAACACCTTTAAAATGTGGCATCTTACTCGGAATCAACAATTATAATGAGTACCTAGAGTGCAGAAAGTGAACTTTCGCTCTTTCACCCAGTTTGCTTGATTCACATATTTCTAACAATCTGTGCGATTGATCAGATAAAGCATTGTTATTGCTATGCGGCAGCTCAGGAAACACATATGGAGAAATATTAAATTGTATGATCATATAATTCAGAGGAAGCGGAACCAGAATTTATTTTAAGTCTACCTTACTCCACAGTCAGTATTTGCTCTTTTATAATTAATTACTTCTTTCTTTGCATCTGTCTCTTCAATCCTCCACCCCCACTCATATTGTCTATTACACAATATAAAGATCATTGAGAAGATGACACACTTGACTACTTTTGATACAACTGTCCTCATTAAAGCTATGACCCATTGGGTCAATATAAGAGAGGAGATAAATTGTTTGACTTGTAGAATAATGGACTTTTAAAAAATTGACATTCTGAAACTCAAAGTATATCTCCAAACTAACCCTCTGAATAAGAGCTTTACATACTTTCTATCTTTTCCTCCTAATTCAAGCTTCACCTATCACCTATACTAATTCCCAAATTATTATTAACCTATGACAACTGTGAACAATAAAGCCAGGCAGGGAGGTTTTAGATTTCTCTTTCCTGGGAATTGCTATGTAAATAGGTACTTTCCCAGAAATTCTTAACATCTAAAGGTCTACAACGTCAACAATTAACTTCTCCAAATATCAGACAGGGTTAGCCATTTCAGCCTTCCAGGAACTTGTTTTGATTCTCTGATTCATCTCTGTAGTATACAACATTGCACATCACATACATAAAGCAAAATGGATTTTATGTATCAGATAGGGAAATTATAGTTTCAATTAGTGTGGGCTGTAAGAGAAGTGACCAGAAGAGGTATGAAAGAAATTACCTTGAAAATCCTCACAACCCATAGCTGGCATCATTCAAACTGTATCCAGAAAAAAATATGGCTGAGAATTATCTTTCCCCAACTAATGAGGCACTGCCACGTGACCGTTGGGAAACCACAACATTCAATTTATGTGTTGGTCAGCTTGAAAATGTTTTTTAAAAAATTTCTTTAGTTTTTTTTTTTTTTTTAAGTTGAAGATATGCTCATTATTTTATGTTATTCCCCTAAGCAGGCAATTTCCTGATCCAGTAATTTTTTCTTTTTAAAATCGTGGGCCACAAATGGACATATAACACCAATATGTTGAACTGGATTTGTCAGTGTGGAACATGGGGATACTATGGGCAGGGCCCCGGCAGACGTTACTGAGCATTATCAGCTGCCCAACTTTCCCCCTGCCAGTCTCTGTGGCAACACAAACCCACCCCATATATATTTTCAGATATTGCCTGGGTAGGGGGTATTACTTCCAGTTGAGGGCCACTGTACCAAAGTTGGGGAAAGACACAAAAATGTCTAAATACGGAGGCAAAAGAACCTGAAGATGGGGATATTGCATGAGGCTGGAAAAAGCTCATTTTTTTTTTTTCCTCAGGAGAAATGAATCTCATTATACACACACCAGTTTCACACATGCAGCGAAGGAGAGAGGGGCAGATGTAAAGTTGCCGCTGTCTGCAGCCACCCTTTGCGGTACTTGTTAACCCAGCCCTAGGAACCTCGTACACAAATCACACGTTCTGAAGTGCATCCAAAGTCAGTCATGGTGATTCAACCATAGAGTTTCCCTAGACCTGGAAAGGACTAGGTGGAAATTTAGGGCATCCAGTCCCATGTTCAACCTTCTTGTTTTACACACGAGGAGTCTGTAGCTCAGAGAAATCAATCCATTGACCAGGGAGCACACAGCTAGTCAGCAGCAGAACCTGGATTAGAACTGAAAATATCCTGAGTCTCAGCCCAGTGCACTTTCCCTCTGGTACAGGATCCCTTAGTACCTAGGCAACTCCCACCTTCCTTGATACAACTTCAGTCAGAGGTGCTTATCCTACCCTGATGGACCAGTGCAGATTAACCTGAACACCAGCCATTTGTCCATTGTCACGGGATAAGAATACCCTTTTCCCTACCAAAATGCTAGACCATGGGGTCTAAGCATATTTAATGCAGTGGTTACCATGGTACCCATGTAATTTAATTACCACTCTTGTGAATTTTTTAAATGAAATTGTTACAAGATCAAACAGCAAATTCACCATTGTTGGGCTATAGAAATAATAAGTAGTTTTTCCCCCTTTTTTTAACTGCAAATGTTCTGTCCCTGTAGGGATTTGATTATTTTTTATGAGTTAAAATTTAATTACATTATGGAATATAGATTTGTTTCTTTAATATATGACTACACTTCAAAACTTAAATATGTCAGAAACACTTTACCTTTTAATTTTACAATGCTGACCATTCCCTTGCAAATTTTAGCTACAATTTCACCACTGTATTTTATACATGTCTAATTAGAGAAAGCCCTATCTATGTACAGTACAATATTCAAGGTCTTAAAAAGAAACAAAGAAGTCCAAGGAGTTTTGCAATTTGGTATTAGAGTTATCTGAAAGGATAAGAACATGTGGTCAACTCATTTCTATATAAACACTGATGTACCTATGAAGTGCCAAATTCCATGCTAGAGAGTTAAGATCCAAAAAGAAACAAATAACCTTTAAAGCCACACTCTGCAAAATGTGTTTAGAAACCAGTTGTATCAAGTATCCAAGCTTGCAAGGAATGCAGATATACAGATCCCCTCCTAGACTGATTGAAATAGAATCTGGATTTTAACAAGATCTTCTTGTAATTCTTTTTTTTTTAATTTTTAAAAAATATTTTATTTATTATTTTCAGAGAGAGAAAGAGTTATCAATGTGTGGTTGCCTTTCTCCTGCCTCCAGCTACAGACCTGGCTTGCAACCTGGTTATGTGCTCTGGCTGGGCATCAAACCAGAGACCTTTGGGTTTGCAGGCCAGCGCCCTATCCACTGTACCACCAACCAGGGCATAATTCTTTATACACATTAAAGTTTGGGAAATCTGGCTCTAAAGACTCACAGTCCAGCCATGAACAAAATCTTGTTTAAAAAAAACCCCAAAACCTGCAAACCAGCCTTGCATGTGCTGCAGTGAGAGATGCAATGAGTAGCATGACTGGAGTTAGGGATGCAGAAGATGCTTGAAAGCAAAGGAAATGCAACTGTATGTCTGGAACAATAATTGATATGTAACCAAACCAGTGATGTTTTTTCAGTGTCTTGTGCCTTGCAGGTTGAAGAGTAGGTTTCCAGGAAGGTAATAGCCAAAGTGACAATACTAGACTTAAACAGGAGGGATTACAATTACAAAGTAGACAGGCATAAAAGAGAAATTGTTCTAGAGCAGAGATTGGTTCAGATTACTTGGACTGAAATCTATGCATGATAAATTGAGGGGCTTTGTTTGAGTTCATTGCTGTATTTTTCATGCATACATCAGTGACTAACACATGGTAACTGATGAATAAATGTCTGATACGAGTAGCTGAAAATGACTTCAAATAAGGATTAACTACCGGTTGGAAAACTTTGACTAAATATAGGTGGTTCTGTATACATTTTTAATATAACTTGAAGAAGTTAAGTACAAATGATCAGGGGAACAAAAGAGAACTTTAGTAAAGGTAAATGGTTTGGTGTAACTAGACTATGGAACCAGAGGGTTGCATGGAAAACATATGACAGGAGCTAGATTTTTTTACACACATACTAAGAACTGTTCAGTTTCCATGCGTAACCAGCTAATAATAAGGAGAAGTTCCACACTTCGTCATCCTTGCCTGCTTCCATCATGCATACAGAGATCCTTAAGCTCCCTTCATGTGCCTTTACATGGAAATCTGCCTCTCATGTCCCCTCTTAATGTGATGTGCATGAGAGTATGTACTCTCCTTGGCATGTCTAGTGAAAAGAAAAACACAAGCTTGGAGAATTCTTTCTCAATTCTGTGTCATCCACAAGTACTAAACTAGCATTTCCCCAAGTAGAAGCTTCTGTATGTGGTGTGCTTTCTACTGGCACCCCATCCCCTTTAGTCTTATTAAAAGCAATTTGCAAGCCAAATTGGTCTAGGCTGTTC
The DNA here is from genome assembly GCA_004026585.1 of Noctilio leporinus. Taxonomy (NCBI): domain Eukaryota; kingdom Metazoa; phylum Chordata; class Mammalia; order Chiroptera; family Noctilionidae; genus Noctilio; species Noctilio leporinus. Next base: position 90,980 of record PVIW01004527.1, read on the forward strand.
CATGAGTCACAATGCTTCAGACGTTTGAGTCCAGTTCCTGGCAGTGAGATGGTGCCCCTGCTCTAGCTGCTGTCCAGGGTCCTGAAAAGAAGAGCCAGTTTTCTAAGCTTTGGCACTGTTCTGGATTTCTATTAAGAGGACTTCATTATACCCTGCTATGTCTGAGTTATGTGTATGGAAACCGTTACTCATCAGTCACTGTTATGTCAGAATATAAACACAGAGCCATTTTCTAGGCTGCATCCTAGACCAAAGGGGCAAGAGCTTCCTCCTCACACACTCTAGACTCACAGTGTTTCCTCTTTCTTCCTAGCGATCCCGAAGCATTTTAACCTGTTTTAGTTTGGATTGCCTCACAAAGGGACCCTACCAACATGGAGCTGAATAACAGGGGTATATTGGAAAAATGATCCCAAGAACATTGCTAAGACTGCAGGGAAAGGAGACAGAAAGGGAAGGAAGCTAAAACCTGGTGTTTTCAAGCAAGTTACCAGTCTAGGTAACTAGAGTTTAATCCTGCTGCAGAACTCTGGTTTAAAAAAAAAAAAAAAAAAGACTCATATTCTTGCTTCAGATATAGTTCACTCAAGGGGCAAAGGAGCTATTTTTACACCAACTCTCCTTGCTAGTCATTGATGGAAGGCCCTTCCTGGGTGGTGGTAACACGCGGGCCCATCCAATCAGCCAGTGGGTCTGGCTCCCATAGCCAAGGGAAGCCCTCAGGAAAGAAGTTGCAGGTGCTGATAGTTGCAAGATGGGAGCATGAAGTGAGAGTGGGAAATAGGCGGACTGAAACTGCCTGCTGCAACCATCGAACAGCTCTTTCCTAAGACCTGGCATTGCTTCCTCTTTGACCTAAGTAAAACTATTATTCAATGTACTTCGCAGAAAAAGGGATATTTCCTTCAACCAATTTTACATATATCCTGGGGAAATTAAGCCAACCAATTTAATAGGTATACAACTAAAATAATTGACCATTTAATGTTTCTCAAGGGAACCAAGTATATATGTTTAAAGTACCTTTTCTCTCTTTGCCTTTGATTGGATAGTACAGGCAATCTCTCGTGTGAAAAACAATAAAGAATATGTAAATTAATTCCTAATAGAATCCTCATATGGCATAGCATTTTTTGCTGCAGATCTGAAATAATTGTTTGATTTTCTTCATGAAGGCAGCATAGGCATCGTATCATGATAAAGAATGCTGGTCATTTACCCTTCATCATTCCGGTTCTGACCAATGGAGGACAGATGGCAGATACCCTATAGAACTTCACAAATATAAACAATTTTAAGAATCAATTTATATGTTTATTAATGGAAAATCTGTAATGAAGTATGTGATTGTGCATAAAGCAAAAATTGTACTTTCTGCTCCCTCTCTTCTCCTCCACCGAGCAAGTCTCTGTCCCCAGTTGAATACAATTAGCTGCCATTGAGAAGTCAAGCTTACTTTAGAGTTCATGGTGGGTGGGGACATTAGCCAAAGAGAGCACAAGGCTCCAGGTCCTGCCTGCCTGAATCAGCATGGCACCTGTGCTTAAATGGCCTCAAAGAGCCATGTTTAGGAATGTCTCTCACACCAGTTCACAGGCTGGCAAAGGAAGTATGATCCATGAATGTTTTGTTGTTACCTCTATATCCCTATCTTTACCTTGAAGAGAATCAAATTAGAAAAAAGAAATAGACAAATGCTTCCTCCCAGGAATACATTGTTTGGAGTGGAAATGAAAGAAAAAAGAAGCTTACTCAATAAAAGCGCCCATCTCTGTAGAGTAGTGAACATGGAAAGAGAAAGACATGATTTTACAGATACTCTAGTGGAGGTTGAGTAGGCTCTAGTTAAAGATCTTCATATTCAATTTTGGTGAACTGGAAAAGACCTAAGAGATAGTGTCTGGGTATGTGGATTTGTTTGATCTTGAGCAATGCATTTCTTCTCTCTGCCTTAGTTAGATAATAATAGTAAAGTGTGTTCTCAAAGGATTGTTGCCTGGTTAATGACTTCCAAACTGGGCTCTTACTTGCCCTAGGGTTCACTGGAAGCATGTTAGAATTCATTATTAATGGGGTCTTAGATGCCCCAGTCTTTTTCTATCCAGGGTAACTCCAATTGGACTGTTTTGTTGTTGAAATCAGACCTGATTCAAATACGACAGAAATTTTGTGAGAAAGTGTTTTTCTTTTAAAAATATTTGAATACCGATAAAAGAACACATGAGATAACTTCTCTATAATCTCTTTCATTATAGAAGAACCGTTTAGAATTCTCAGCATTGGAGGTTAAGGTGTCATACACATATACCAACCCATTGTTCAAAATTAATGACAATTTTTAAAATGTGCATTATAGAGTTATTTGCAATTTCTGCTTCCTAGCAGTTCCTATCCAATCATAAATACTTCCTTTAAAATAGGCTTTCTAATGCTCATATATAACTTCCAGGGTTTTAAGTGCTGATCCAGTAAATGTAAACTAGAAGTAGAGGGCGTTCAAGATCTTTTTAAATTAAATCAAGAACTTTTAGCCTTTGAAAGTACATGTTAAAGATTACTTAGAGAATGTTGGTGCTCTCATAGTAAAAAGTTGGTGGTATATTTAGAAATCATCTGGTCTTTTCTTCAAATGGTTGATGATGAACAGACACAACTATTCAGATTGGGAAACTCAATTTACTGTATTTATTTTTCCATTTATTCAGCAATGATGTATTCACCCCTTATATTTTACACACAGTGTTACATGCACAGAAATAAAACAATCATCAAAATGTTCCACCTTGAGAGCTCGTAGTCTCTCAAGGAAACACGCCAGAAACTATGTATTACAAGGGCTCCTGGAGGGCGGGAAACAGCCCCCGTGGAGGGTGCCTACATGACATGGTCAACTGGAGAGCCAGTGATTGCAGGACAAAAATGAGGCCCCTGACATCACAGCTGGGGGAATGTGAAGCCTCCCATGTTTAGTCCCACGGATATATCTTTCCCCCTGAAAGTCCTCTGGGCACTTTACTTCTTCCGTTCTAAAGATCGCCAAGTATACAGCTCTTACTGCATTTTCTAGAGATGCCCTCAGTACTCACTGTATCTAACTGTGGAGGAAGGAGTCATTTTCATAACAATGACGTTATTCCTTTTTCCAAAGGAACTCCCCAACATCTTTTTTTTAAATGTTTTGAAAAGAATGCACAAAATATATAAACCTAGACTTTAGATGTCCTTGTATTCACTTTCTTATTGTCCCACAAAGCCCGACATAGTCCTACTTCTCAAATATTAGATCTAGGGAAAAGCTCTAAAATGCAGGCCCTCACTTTTCAGCATTTTTTATGTCTTAGAAGATTCTTACACTATGTATCGTTAGCAGACATTGTTTTAGGTTGAAACAACTGTGCATTTGAATGTCATGAAATTCCAGATGGGATTTGCAGTTGAACTTCATAGGATTATGAGAATGGGGCTATTCAGTTCATCTTAATCTATGTTGAAAATTATTCTATGGTGATAATGGTAACATTGTAGGGACTATTGCACTGAATGAGACAAGAAGCCAATTTGAGTGATAAAAATAGTCTGTATCTTTCTCTGGGTAGTGGCTATATAAATATAAATAAAGGTAAGTAGTCATTAAGCTGAAGGTTTGTGCAATGTACTGCATAAAATACTTCAATTAAAAAGAATAGTCCTCCATATTGTTAGAGAAGTTGATGAACATATTTAAGCATTCAAAATACTGAAAACAATGCTAACCACCACGTAGGGATATGAACAGAAAAGATCATTGATGCTTTTATGGGGAAATTCATGGGGTTGAAAAATACTAGCATTTAGGACAATTCAGTGCTGAGATGGTATGTTTCTTTGTGGAATTCTGACCCCACTTTCACCTTCCATTCAAAATGCAAACATACAGGCTCAGTAGGAGGCTGTTGAGTGCTGAGCATTCAGAGGTGGACAATATGATGTGCTCCCTTCCTTCCCCATCACAAAATCCACATTGTGTCCCCACTGATGGAGGGAGATCTTATCTGTCCTGTTTAAATACCTGTAGTAGCAAGATACATGCTAAACTCAACTTTTACTGTCAATTACTTAATCTTCTCTTTTCCTGGAACATATATACCACAATCATTGAATGTTCAGAAAAAATGTATGTCTTCAAGACCTAAGAACACATATCTTTAAAACTAACACTGTTCATGAACACATCCCCAAAACTACTACTGAGTATTTATAAGTATCTCTTTGTTCTGAGTTTAAAAATCATTTAAAATGCTTAAGAACCTGTATAAATTAATGGAGCCAGAAGATGTATAATTGAACTCCAAGTAATACTTCAGTAATAATTTGATAGCTCTACATTTTCCTCTAAAGTATGCATTTCAATTTTACCTTGATAGTGATTTCCTTTTCCCCAATTCTCTTTCTTCGTCTCTGTCTCTGTATCTGTTTCTCTCCTAGAAGAAAGCTTTCCAAACATCTATAATATGCCTTTAAAAGACCTACGTAGTAGGAAAGAAAGTCTTTTTTCATAAAGTCCTTTTCCTGCTATACTGAACACCTAGAAGACCCTCTAAGCTGTCAAGAACTGCCAAGTGATAAAAGGAAAAGTGATGAAAAGAAATGGAACCTTGGAGCTGACCGCCTAAAAGCAAAAATTTCTCCGGGGATTTCCAGAGACAAAAGAGGTTTCTGTATTTCCCAGAGAACACCAGATACATTAACTTATTCAAATAGGAGGTCAGATCTCCATGTTTAGGTTTAAAGCTGTCCCATATGCGCCTTGATAAGAGAACAAAATTGACAAATCACATCTCTGAATAAATTCATTTTAATCCCTTTCCTTCTTTTGATGTAGTAAAAATAGTCTTGTCATGTAGCTACGATTGCATTTAATGGTTGTCATTCAAAGAAATGGAAAAATGATATCTGAGTATAATGCCTTCAAATATGACTAATAGCATTTTTACATATGGAGAAAAATACTTTTATTTTACATGAATAAAACCATCGCTTCATGATGATGATGATTGAAAATTCAGCAGCTTCTCTTATTACAGGGTAATGACAAGTACAGCTTCGTCTCTTCTGCCTGTCATTTATGTTAAAAAATGGTAATCCACACAAATCCATATTCCTAATGTTTGCCGTAACCCCATTAGTTCTCAAATTCTTATCAAAATCTCACCTAATTACTACCACTTTACCTGATTTTAATCTCCTCTGTTAAATAATAAAGACATCTCCACCTGTTATATTTTAAGATGACCTAGTAAATGTTGGGTTTTTTTCCCCAGTTAAGCATTCCTTAAGCACATAACTTGTCACTTCGGCACTGATTTGCTGTAACACTCATTGATAAGTGGACATTAATTAATGCTAAATTACAATAGAATCTTTATGGAAGTACAGGTGACATCCGCATCAGCACTGAATGAGTTCATCATGATTAAACTTATTACCATTTCTAATTAACCTTGAGTGCCCCTGGATGTTAGAGGTACACAAGGCAAGCCCACGTGCCGCCTGCAGCGCCTATTGGAAACAAATCCTGCACATTCAATGGAAGAGTTTAAGGAAGGATGGCACAGGGCACACTTGTACTCATTGCATATGCACAGGACCAGGCAGTGAAAACAGCTACACCAGTCTGAAGACTTTGAGCAACAAAACAGTTGCCCTCAAAACAAAGTCTGAAAGAAGCCTTCCACAAAAGAAATGTGCTTTGTACCCCCTGGCTGGTAGCACAGTGGATAAGGCCCCGGCCTCAAACCCAAAGGTCGCAGGTTCGATTCCCCAGCCAGGGCACATAACCAGGTTGCAAACCAGGTCTCCAGTCAGGTCTGTGGCTGGAGGCAGGTGAAACACACCATACATTGATGTCTCTCTCCCTCTCTGCCTCTCTCCCTTCCCTTCTTTCTAAAAATAATGAAATAAAATATTAAAAAAAAAAAAAACAAAAAACAAATGTGCTTTGAATGTGATGTGCAGGCCTATGGAGAAGGTTTAGTGGCTTCCCTATCTATAATCAGATTAAGACCCGTTCCTGTTCCTTACCTGCCCCTTCCCCCTGTCACGGTGGCAAAGTTTGATGAATGTTGCTAGACCACAAACCTTACACCTACATCTGTTTATAGCCCCCCAGGACCTGAAGTGTCCCCAGGAGACAGAGCAGACTTCAATGTGTAGCTGGCAGGGAACAAGGGTGACTGGACAAACAGCTTCTGTCCCCTGAGCGCCTTTCTTAACCATGACCAGGTGCCACTCCAGTGCTGACTGCAGGAAACAGACCTGACACATGGTCCCAGCTGCTGTCTCACTAGATCCACCACTGCATTTGCTCAATACCCAGCTGGTGCCTGAGCTTAGCAGTGGGGCGGGGGGCAGGATCAGTCCAACAGAGGTGGGACTCCTTGAAGGACGTTCTGTCTGAAGAGTCCCCAATGTTTTAGCCAGAACTTAGGTGGAATTGCACTGTGGTGGGAGTCTTCCCTACATCCTCCTCCTTCTTATCTCTTTCCCAGGAGTCAAAACTTCATTCCGATCTAAAGGCATCTCTGTTTTCTCTAGTGTGTCTATTGCTATCTTGGTAACTGCTTCTCCACACACTCAATCTAGTTCATTAGTAAACTAGGGGCAGAAACCGTCTTAGTTATGGCAAATGTGTGTAAAACTGTCTGTTTCCATAGTGAGGACCTAGTAATGGGGGGAATGGAAAATGAGTTGCACCTGGCTGGTGGCACAGTGGATAAGGCACTGGCCTGTGAACCCAAAGGTCGCTGGTTTGATTCCCAGCCAGGGCACATAACCAGGTTGCAAGCCAGGTCTCCAGCCAGGTCCATAGCTGGAGGCAGGTGAAAGGCAACCATGCATTGATGTCTCTCTCCCTCTCTGCCTCTCTCCCTTCCCCTCTCTAAAAATAATAAATAAAATCTTTAAAAAAAAGAAAAGAAAATGAGTTGCAATTGAAAAATAGTCAAGCCCTGGCTGGTGTGGCTTAGTGGATTGGCACTGGCCTGCGAACCCAAAGGTCGCTGGTTCAATTCCCCAATCAGGGCACATAACCAGGTTGTAAACCAGGTCTCCAGCCAGGTCAGTAGCTGGAGGCTGGAGGCCAGTGAAAGGCAACCATACATTGATGCTTTCTTCCCTTTCTCTCCCTTTCTTCCTCCCTCCCTGCTGTTCTCTCTGAAAATAAATAAAATCTTAAAAAATAAAAAAGCCAACAGTTCCTCAAAATATACTGAGTGGTTTAAAAGGAACTGTGACGAAGCAAATAACAATTTGATCTTGCTAGCATCTATTGAAATGCCTCACACTGTACTGCTCAGCGTACCATGGGCCTTGTCAATATCAAGATCCAGTCCTTGCTATGCTGTCAACTAGGTTTAGGAGCAAATATTTGACTTGCTTCATTATATCTGATTTATATCCATATGCCAATCAAAAAGCAGCAGAATTTAGACATTTTTCCTGTGTACCCAATATTATTAAAACCCAGTGACTACATAAATTGAGTAATGCCAATATTTAGAAGAATGAACATTTTTATTAAAATTTAAAAGCACTTAGCTCACTGTAAGCTCTTTGATATCACTCCCGGCATTTTTTTTTTTTTTTTTTAATTTGACTGCAAAGGCAATGCTAACACAAGGAAAAAGTAACAAATGGGACTCCATTAAACCAAAAAGCTTTGCACAACAAAGAAATCAATCCAGGAAACCAAAGGGCTGCGTACTGAACGAGAGAAGTTGGATTTGCACATTAGATGTCAAAGGAGGGGTTAATATCCAAAATATGTCAAGAACTCAGTGACAATAAACAATTGAATGACGAAAATGGGCAGGAGATCTGAATAGACAATTTTTCCCACGAAGAAATACACAGGACCCCCAGGCATAGGAGAAGATGATTAACATTACTAATCATCAGAGAAAAATGTGCATCAAAACCACAATGAAATATCACCTCCCATCCAGCAGAATGGCTTTTATCAGAGACATGAGATAGCCAGTGTTGGTGGAGCTGTGGAGAAAAATACCCAGAGCACCCTTGATGGGAATGTAAATTAGTACAGACACTACGGAGACTGTAGAAACAGGAGGGAGTTTACCTAAAAAAATTAAGAACTACCATCTGATCCTGCAATTCTACTTCTGGGTATTTATCCAAAGAAAATGAAAACACTAATTCAAAACTATATCTGCATCCTTGTGGGCACTGCAACATGATTTACAATAGGAAGATCTGAAAACAACCTAAATTTCCATCAGCGCACCCACGCACATGCAGTGTAATAATACTCAGCTATAAAAAAGAATTAAATCTTGCTGTTTGCACAGATTGAATACATCTTGAGGGGATTATGCTAAGTGAAACAAGTCAGAGAAAGACTCCATGTATAATCTAGAACAAAACAAAACAAAGCAGATGAACAAACAAAACTCATAGATACAGAGAACAGAATAGCAGAAAGGTACAGGAGGTTGGGGTGGGTGAAATGGATGAAAGGAATGAAGAGGCACAAATGTACAAATATAAAATAAATAACTATCATGGAGATATAATATACAGCATGGCAGCTGTGGTCAATAATATGTGCCAAGTTAGAAAGTTGCTAAGAAAGTAAAGTTTAAACGTTATCACAAGGAAAAAAAATTCTTTTTTGGTAACTTTGTATGATGTCTGATGATAACTAGGCTGATTGAATCATTTTATACAAATGTTGAATCATTATATTACGTGGCTGAAACTCATAGAAAGCTGTATGATAGTCATATTGCAACGTTAATTAATCTTAATAGAAAGGTTATTTTAAAAGACATCTAACTTACCTGGTATTGAATAAAAAGGATTTTATTGCTGCCATAGGTATTTGCATATTATGATTCTCAATAGCTCAGGGGCAAGAATTGGTGCTCCATTTTCTTGAGTAAAATTGTTTTGACCAAAACAAACAAACAAAACGCCTTGAGGGGTATGTTAAAATCTTGAATTCAGGTGACCCTATTCAGTATTCGTTTTTTGACAAACCCTTCAATACTGAATCCTTGTTATTTTTCATTTATCTCAGTGTTAGAAACCATCATTTGTTTCAACACTAGGATCCCAGTTGGTGATGGTTTGGGTCGCAGGCATCCCACCTTAGGATACTCACACACCTCACACATCCACCTGGTGCAGGTTCTGGGCCTTTTCTGACCCGTCGCATCATTCAATGAGGATTTTATTTAGCTATTTAATGTTCTCTGCTCTGCCTTCTGAAGTAACAGTTGTGGAAAATATACTCTACCACACTAGTTGGCAAGAAAAAACAAACAAAAAAAAAACAAAATGCCCTAACTCTAACATAAAAGAAAAACAAAAAAGTTATTATGAAATAATTTTGTGTACAGAGATGATGAGCATGATAGTGTTAAAACAGAATAAAGTAGCTGAGCATGTACCTTACACAGAGAAATGTGATCAAAATGCATTGGCTGCAAAGCCAGACTTAGACAGCTGCACTGTGTTGGTGACTGAAATACCACAGGAAGTATTGCTGAAGGAAATTATGATTTTCTGAAATAGTAAATAACACTTTCTAAACTTCAAAACCTAATAAAGTAAATATCCCTTTGATATGCTTAGCCTTCCTCCAGAGTTCAGTGCAGATCAAACCCATGAAAAATACTTTGTTTACATATGAAGCAGAGTTATATTCTAGATGTAAATGTTGATGAGTTATATATAGTTGTATTGGGTATATAACACACACTTTATTTCTCACTAGAGTGAGTGAAGGGAAGAATATCCAGAAGGTGTATTGAAAATGGAAAATATTCTTGGGGGAAAGAGGTTTGCCCCACAATTTAGAGGAGGGTGGAGAGCCACCATCTTGAGAGATGGGAAATGGCTTCCCACATTTCAGAGTAAACATTCCAGAATGTGATTCTTCTTCTTTTATTAGAATTATTTATTCTAGCTTACATTTCATTTCTAAAACCCAAGTCCATTTGCTTGTCTCTTTGAGGAAATGGGAAGACAAATAAGTGGGATATATATTTTGAATAGATGGATGACCTATCCTTGGTTGATTATTTGTAGCATCACTTTTAAGTAATAAAAAATTATAACCAGCCTAAAGGAAGCCAATACAACAATGGTAAAGAGGATGAAGAAGTAGAACCTTCCAGCTACAAATGACATATGGGTGACGGCGAAAACAGTAGACTGAAGCCACCATCAAGACCTTGTAGATTTCCAGCTAGCCAAATGTTATTTAGATAAATTTCATCAACTTCACTTATGGTAAAATTCTCCTCCCTCCATCCTTTACCTCTTCTTCCTGCATTTCCTCTTACTTTATTTCTATCCTCAGGATGGGAGTTTAGAGACATCCCACCTGGTTTTCTGCTGTAACCTTATTCTGGCAGAATCTCCAAATAGGTGTTTGCAACTCAACAATAGTATGCTCTCATCACTCTAGCTAGTGCAAAAAATACAAATAAAGCTTTTATTTGAAATGTCTCATGTACAGCATGACCAATGGCCCTTGCTCTTGGACATTGTCTTTCCTTCCATAGTCATTTACATGCAGACTTATCTTTATGTGAATTGACTGATTGGATTATCATCAGTTTCACAGCCCGGGGTCATGAGAGCCCAGGAAACCTTCAGCCACATTCTCATTTTATGACAGAGTCTGTCCCTTTCCAGACTGATGAAATATAAAGGGATTTACTTTTCATCCTAAGACAAATTAAATTTTAATTGCCTGTTAAAACAAATGTCAAAAGCAAATCGTACAGACAGTTCTCTCACATGTTATCAATGTTACGTTTTAGTCCCATTTTCATGCAAATTATTTCCTTCACTTTAAATATGTATTTTCACAGAATATGTTTAGAATGCATGTCAAAACATTGTATGGCAATACCCCTTTACTGCACATGTGTTTATATATGCAGTAAGGACAAGTAATCAACTTTTGTATCTTTAGAAGTACATCTTTTTTCACAGATGCATGGAGTCTGACAGTAGATAATCTTCTCAGGTAAATGTGATTCTTTAAAACTGAAGAGTCTGCAAAATTACGCCCTGTGAATTAGTCAGATTTTATAATTATTGTGGCCTTTAGTTATTGCCCTGTTTTCCAATATATTCATATGTTTGGGATGTACTTTATCACCTTTGAAATTCCTAGTAAATTGTCTTTACTTTGGAAATGACAATAAGGTTTTGTTGGGAACAAGCTGTGTTCTGCTTGTTTCTCTTTAGAAAGACGTGAGAGGTATAAAAACTAAAGTATATATTCTTGAAACCTTAGCCAAGCTAATGTGAACATAATTATTTAGTTTCCTTCAATTATCATTCAAATATGGCATATAATTGTGAAACTTATGGAACTATGAAAGTGGAAATTTATAATGATGCAGGCTTAATTTCATTAATTTAATGCAAAAAGCACATATTACACAGAGACAGACGTCAAATTAAAAACTCTCAGACTCTAATTAGCTTTGGAAATCTCTTATGTCTAATTGATATGGCTGCCATAATTAATTTAAATAGTCATTTCAAACTGACTATGATGCATATCTCATTCATTGCTAATTTTTAAAAGAAAATAACATAAAATATGGACATGCCTCTATCCACATATGCCTAGAGACAGTTAGTGATATAGATGTTCTGTATATATAAACAGCTATAGATATTCATCTATTCAATACAGCCAGTGGATCACATACGTATACATAGTTTTAAAAATTTAATTTCTATGAGTAAATTAGCATTGTCATATTAAAAAGCTCTATGATTAATTCACCTTTTAAACATTTCTAGAATATTCAGAACATTTAGTCTAATCACTAGTTATGATTCAAAATGGCCATTAAAAAAAGAAAAAGAAATGAGCAACAGACAACTTCTTGCCTCACTGATAAATACATTTAGGAAGAGACACATTACAGCCTCACACATATCTTTACTCGAGTATAGCTATATCCCATGGAAGAAATGAAGACTCTTAAATGAAAGTGTTCTATAATTCACAGGCTTTGAAAGAACATACATTAGTTTGGTATTTTTCAAAACCACTGAAAATGTGTTAGAGTTCACCAGCACAGTTCTTTGGAATACCAGAATCTGACCTGAACCTCTCACACCTGAACGGGAGGGAACCCCATCAACTGAGGTGATAGGATTGCCTCTAGTGTCAGTCTTTAGCTAATTTGTGGGTGTTTACTTCATACATCCTACCTCATAGACCCCTTCCTTCCCCACTACACACATCCAGTCTTCATATCTTCCTCTTCAAATCGGTTCTCAGGTATGAGACTTCATCACTGAGCACTCAGGCCTGACTCTGTCACATTTTCTGATAAAGGCTTTTAAAATGGTACCTCTTATTCTCTGTTATTTCTTATAAATTATTTGAATGCAATTAACTCATGTATCTAGTAGTGTCTTGTAGCGCTTTATTAGTTCTAGTCTATCTTTTTAATTCTATTTAAGTTAGATTTTCATCTTTATTTTTCACATGCGCTGTAGACTAAAAGCTAACCATCCAAAGATATTTTACTTCCTTTATCCATGGAACCTGTGAATATTACCTGATATGGCAAATGAGTAATTATGACCAAATAAGGAAATCATGTGATTAAGAATCTTAAGAGTTGAAATTTATCCTGGATTATCTCAGTGGCAGCAATATACAATCAAATGTACTTTATTTTTTTGCCTTTTAAAAATTGTTCTCTTACAATTGTTCCAATTTTTCTCCATTGTTCTCCCCTGCACCCTGCTCCCCAACTCCCACTGTCAATCCCCACCTTGTGATCCATGCCCATGGGTCATTTATAGATGTTCCATAAGTAGACCTTTCCCCTTCTTTCCCCTTTCTCTCCCTACCCTCCTCCCCTTGATCATGTCAGTCTGTTCCTTGGTTCCTGGCCTCTGGTTCTATTTTGTTTATTAGTTGATTTTGTTCATCAGGTTCCTCTTATAGGTGAGATCATATGGTATTTGTCTTTCACTGCCAGATTCATTCCACTTAGCTTAATACTCTCCAGTTGCATCCACACTGTCATGAAAGGTAGAAGTTCCTTCTTTCTTTCTGCTGCATAGTATTCCACTGTCGAATGTAATCATATTAAGAGAGAGAGGAAGAGTGAGGTTTCACACGACACACACAGTTGATATGACGCTGAAGGCAGAGACTGGAGTGATGTGGCCACAAGCAAAGGCATGTCTGCAGCCTCCACAAGCTGAAAGACTTGTTCTCAGCAGGGAATAGGTTTTCCTCTTAAATCTTTAGAGGGAGCCCTATCCTGCGTTCACCTGATTTCCATCCTTCATAATTGTGAGATAACAAATGACCTTCTTGTTATCTAAGCCACTAAGTTTGTGGTAACTTGTCAGGGCAGCCACGAGAAACGAATATAACATGGTAAGTACGGACTTTCAGTTCTGCCTTACTCCTTAACTACATGTGACGTTAGATAACTTCCTTCTGTTTTAGTTTCCGCATCCATAGAAATTAAAGTAAAATACTTTCATCTTCATGAACTTGTGAAGGATCCAACAAGCAAAAGTACCCACAACAGGAAAGAAGGCAATCTTAGTGACTCCCATAAAGCAGGGTTAACCATCCACTATTAGGTATTGTTATATTTTGATTATAAAATTTAAATGGTGATCCTAGAAACCCCTAAACATTCCCTGCCCCCAGTGGTATTGCAGCATAAACTAAACACAATCCTTTGCAGAGAGATAGTCAGCTATTTACACTAGCCACCATGGGAGGTAATCTGCTCCACTTAAAGTTTTCATGTCAGTGAACAGACATGCAGAAGTTGATATTTCTCTCAAAAGGTCTTCTAAGCTTCAGAAAAACAAAGCCTGAAATGTCATTCTTGCAATGGCAACAGAGGAGACCTTCCTTCTAAGCTCTCCAACATCAGGAGGTTCAGGACACGTCAAAAGATCTGTCCTCCCCAGCTACTGAAAACACTCAAGTCATCCTTGTAGAAGAGGTGCTAATTGTATTCTGAAACACAAACAAGTCTCTCCTCCATGCTACTGTGTACCTAATTCCTAACACACACCTGTCCTCTCCCTCCCCCAAGTCGTGCTTCCTTACCTTTAGGCCTTGAAGACCAGATAATTAAGACAGGAAAAAATGCACCCTGAAAGGAAGACAGCAGGGGTTCCCCTGTGGAATTGGTAGATTTGCAAGAACTTTCCACTGATATTGCATTTTCTCTATATTAAGGAAGATAACTCAAAATTGTTGAGACACTAGACATGAATCTTGAACATACAAGTAAAATATTTTTTAATTGTTATTATAATTAAAATATGTTAAATTTGATTTTTAAAACATTTGGCTTGCCAAATCTCACTCTCAGTCATTTTTTCTTTCACCCACTATTGATGCTGGAAAAGTTAAAAATATTCCCTGTGGCCCTATGATATAATTCTATGAATATCATTGTAAGTGCCCTGCATTGACATTGCTTTCGGTTCCAAATGTGGATGCGATTTCAGGGAGTGGGCCACCATTTTGTAAATAATAAATTGAACAGATGGAGCAAAGGTACACTCGCAAAATGATATTTCCTCAGAATCCCCATTTCGAGCTGCTGAACCATAAACTTTGGCCAACTGGAATATCCAACCGCTGTGTATCTGTTTGATGATGATTGCCATTGAATTCACTGTCAACTGACCTATCAACACGTGCCCCTGTGAGAACAGTCCTCATGTAAGGTCATGTTGGAAAGAATGACACCGGATAGAAGTAGAGATCAGCCAGCTGTGCCTGATGTAGACACAAAGTACAAACACAAATGGCATGTCCTTGTCATTGACCTTGCATGTGGTTCATTATTACTTTATTCAGAGAAAGCAGAAGTTAAAGTAGTCCAATTGGATAGCCTGGCAAGGGCCCAACCAAGCAAGACTCTGAACACTATGCAAACTTCTAGAGAATCCATCCCACTGAAAATTTCAAAGGAGAAAATGAAATGCTCATGTTTTTACTGTGTGAAACAAAGGTATCAAGAAACTCACTTAAAATAATCATACGGAGGCTGAGAAAACTGCAGCAGCCAGAGATTTTCAGTGGAGTACCCCAATTTTATTAATCATAGTGAGCATTCAATTTTAATTTTCCAGGCTCACATCCTCTCTCTATTGTCATTTATGAGCTGTGTGATCAGGTAAATAACCTGTCTTTGCTTCAGTTATTCGTGTGTGACATTGGGGTGATAATAGTTACATCCCATACAATTGCTCTAATGATTAAATAAATCTATATTGGTCAAACATTTTAAAAGTATTTGATAAAACAAGTATTATAGAAGCTGGATAAGTAATAGCATATCTAGAATGCAAATGAATCTTTATAATAAGCGGTAGAAGTAAAGAACTCCTTCAGGTTTCCTGAAAGGCAGATTATTGTTCTTCATTACTACACAATTAACTTTTCTCACTAAGGGAGGAAATTTCGTTGTTCAAAAATGGATGATTTTTGTTTCAAAGAATAGTCAAATATTCAATGCCTACCATAAAATGGTTTTTAAAGTTCTCAGTTCCCTAGGATATGAAATTACAATGATATCCTTCCATGAATTGGGAAGCACTTCTTGAGCATATACTAATGTTTTCCCAAAGCTGGGTGCACATATGAACCTGCAGGGCACCCAAAGGAGATGATCATTTCTACAATTTTTTTCAGATGCAGAAAAAATTTGTAATTTTTGAAAATTTTGCAGTAACCAAGGAAATTAACTTTAATAAGAACAAACAAAAGGAAAAAAAAACAGGCATAGCTGTATATGTGTGCCTGTGTGTCCTTATAGTCCTGCCATTGACCTACCTACTAAACTTCTTCATTTATTTTCAAGGATTTATCAACATCATATAAATTTCCATTTTGAAAGTGGCCTTCCAATAGTGGATTTGATAATGGTATGAAAATGAAGAGTTTTAATAAGCTACGGCAACATAATAAACTGTCATAGAGGACTAATTATCACTTAAGGAACTTACAATAGCTGTCATCTTTTCAGACAGAGAATAAAAGAACTCAATGTGAATAGTCATTCATCATGCAAATGAATGGAGTCATTTATTGGATTTATATTTTATGGAACTGAAAGACACTCAAAAATGTCTTTATTAAAATGAAGAGCAAAGATGTTTTCCTCTTATTTTTTTTTAAAGATTTTATTTATTATTTTTAGAGAGAGGGGAAGGGAGAGAGGCAGAGAGGGAGAGAGACATCCATGTATGGTTGCCTTTTGCCTGCCTGCAGCTAAGGACCTGGCTGGAGACCTGGCTTGTAACCAGATTATGTGTCCTGGCTGGGAATTGAACCAGCGGCCTTTGGGTTCAAAGGCCGGTGCCTTATCCACTGTGCTACCAGCCAGGCCTTATGTTTTCTTATTTAAAAATGGTTTGCAAACTGAAGTTTCTTCCTTCCTAAAACATCTTCCTGGTCATTCAGTTTCCCTTGGAAACATGATTCCTGATACTTTTTGAAAAAAAGTATTTCTTATAACACCATTTGCTTTTGTTTATTGGATACTAGTTCATTGAACAATGCCAGACTGTTTGCACATGTGTAATGAGATTGTGTAATTATAAAACCTAGAGAATTGATCATTTAAATCAATGTGCCACAGATGATAAAAAACTATTTCTGATTATCTAGACTTCACCAGAATAGTTAAAAAATTTTTTTTTTTAATTTTATTGTTGTTGTATTATATCCATCCCCTTTTTGCTCCCCTCTGTCCCTCTGACCCATTCCCCCCATAAGTCAATCCCACCTGTTGTCCATGTCCATGGTTCCTTTATATAGGTTCTTGTCTAAACTGCTCCCCTTCCTTGACTCTGCCTCCCCCCTCCCCCCAACCTCCTTCCCCCTGACCACTGAAGGCCCATTCACTGTATTCATATATTTGGTTCTGTTTTGCTTGTTGTTAGTTTTGTTCATTATTGTCCCGTAATGGGTGAGATCATATGATATTTGTCCTTCACTGACTGGCTTATTTCACTAAGCATAATACTCTCCAGTTCCATCCATGTTGTTGCAAAGGGTACGAGTTCCTTCTTTCCTTCTGCTATATAGAATTCCATTGTGTAAATGTACCAAAGTTTTTTGATCCAGTCATCCACTGATGGGCACTTAGGCTGTTTCCAGCACTTGGCTATTGTAAATAGTGCTGCTATGAACATAGGTGTTCATAGGTTCTTATGAATTGATGTTTCAGGATTCTTTGGGTATAGTCCAAGTAGTGGAATTGCTGGATCAAAAGGCAGTTCCATTTTTAGTTTTTTAAGGAAACCCCATACTGTTTTCCACAGTGACTGCACCAGCCTACAAGGAAAAATATCTTTATTCATCTCACATATTCTCAAATTAAACATGTAGCCCTTTCAGACCCCAAAGATTTTTTAAAATATTTTATTTATTATTTTTTAGAGAGAAGGGAAGGGAGAGAGGCAGAGAGAGAGAGAGACACTTCAATGTATGGTTGCCTTTCACCTGCCTCCAGCTATGGACCTGGCTAGAGACCTGGCTTGCAACCTGGTTATATGCCCTGGCTGGGAATCGAACCAGCAACCTGGGGGTTCATAGGCCAGCGCCTTATCCACCGTGCCACCAGCCAGGGCTGAGACTTTTATCGGTGAAAATTGCCTACAAATTGTCTGGTCTAGGTCCTGGGTCCCAGTCCCCTTTTGGTTGAGTTTTTCTCTCAGGAATCCCATAAGTAATCATTCTGCCTTTAATTTAAATGTGAACAGACTATAAGACCATTAGCCCCTCATGAATATCATGAAAACTCCAGAAAATATAAAAATTAACCATCTCTAATGGACCAGAAGCACTGATAAACTTATTTCCAGAGAGATGAGATGCTAGTTTTGATTAATGAAAGGTAGAGCAGATCAGTCAAACCAAAGACTTCACTTAATACAACAAGAAAAGAAGACCAAAAAAAAAAAAAAGTTATGGCTGTTGCTGGGGCTGGGAAAATATATTAGAGTCTGAAAGACTCCACGTCTATAGTCAACAATAATTTCCCCAACATAGTGGTACTCCCAACCCTCTCCCTGGGGTTCTAGAATAGTAAAGGTCTGAATTGAAAAAATCCACGTGATCTTACCGATTTTCATGATGATTGGCATCTGAGTCTTTGATCATCAGACTAAATGGGAAAATGAAATACAGGTCTAATACTTTCCTGGCTCAAAGTTCAAGCAGCAACTGGGCAGGACTTTGGGTAGCAAGTTCCCCAGATGACAATTCAATTTTATTAAAACTACGCCCTCAAAATTTGCTGATATTTCAATTTTCTTCTCCTTTCAATCTCCAACCATAGAAAACAGATGGGGGAAGTTTTCTTTTTTCTTTTTTCTTTTCAACTGCAAATTTTATACCCAAGAAAAATATCTTTTAAATGGTGAGGGGAAATAAACACACTTCCAGATTTTAAAAATATCAGGCATAGACATAATCCTCCAAGTGTAGTAAGTGCATTGAGAAATAATGACGTGGAGTTGAGGTCAGTATTAAAAAATCATTTCAAATCTATAGGTAACTTCTGGAAGTCAGCTTTTAAGAGAAGTGGCCATCAAGGACATAGCATGGGATGTGACATACAATATCTAATAGATAATTTTACTTCTAGCTACTTTTAATTGTATTCCTTCTTTGTTCTCCATGTTTGTTCCAAACCTTTAGTTCTTTCCTCCCAGCTGATACTATTCACTTTTCCTTCTTATCTCTTTCTCTCCTTCTACATGATCTTTTCCTCCATCCCACTGTCTGCATTTTTTTTAAATATTTTATTTCATTACTTCTAGAAAGAGGGGAAGGGAGAGAGGCAGAGAGGGAGAGAGACATCAATGTATGGTTGCCTTTCACCTGCCTCCAGCCACAGATCTATCTGACTGGAGACCTGGTTTGCAACCTGGTTATGTGCCCTGGCTGGGGAATCGAACCTGTGACCTTTGGGTTTGCAAGCCAGCGCCTTACCCACTGTGCTACCAGCCAGGGCACTGTCTGCATTTTTAGATCCTCTCTTCATTCTCTCTTCTCTATCCTGTTTCCTTTTCATCTCCTCCTCTGTTTCTCCTAATACCACCTCTCTTCTCCCTCATTCTTACCATTTTTATTTATATTAAATATGGAGAGTCCATAGAATATTTATTTTATTTTCATTTATTTAGTCAGCCTATGGAAAGTGTAATTAGCAAACATGAAGGGCCTTATGTCTACAAGTTCTTTTAAAAGAATGTATCTGTTAGAACTTTCTCATATCACCTGACAGATAATGTTAAGTTTATATAACTGAAATGTAACCATTTATACAATAGTTGTTTTGAATCAGTCTGTATATTACTCATCTCAGTATTATACAAGAAATGTCTTAAAAATGTATTTTCTCAGGGGAGTAGAGACTGGGGTTTTGTTCCTCTCCTAAAGAGATTCTAATACTTTGTGATGTTTGGCAGCCGTAGATACTATACATATTACTTCATCAAAGATTCTAATATCATAGAGAACATCCTAAATGTCTGACTGTATTTATCTGAAACCTTGAAAATGTTAAAAGGGAGCTATGGGAGAAGGTAAGGCAACTGGCTATAATTTTGAGTAATCAAAATATTAGGTTAAAACTCAAGTTACATAATTGTCACTGAACATAATGCATTACTGAAGATAGTTACTTAATGACTTGCCACATGTATCATTCCCACATTAATTCTGTCATTTTGATAGCTATGCAACAGTTACATAATATCACATACTTATTTTAGAAGAAACTTGATGAGAGGTATACAGGAACTTTGTAATATTTTTAGGTTTTTCTCTATAAGTTAAAAAAAGACATTATGAAACAAATGTCACTATTAGACACACATTTGAGACAAACATGCCATGAGACAAGATGAGGTAGGTCTAAGAAAGATATTTAACCACTTAAAATGAATGATTTGTTAGGCACAGTGGAAATCAAAGCTGATATTATTCAAATCATAAGAGACCTGCACACATGTATGTATACACATGCAGACACACACATTTACCTTTCCTTTCAAATTAAGAAAGATCATGTCAGGGTAGAGGCTTTGATTGTATTCTTCCTTTAGAATATCTAAACACACAGAGTTGTATTCATAAAGGTATGTGCCAAGAACATGTATCAAAGTTCTTGGGATGCTGTCTGGCAGCTTCCTGACTGGGATGAACTTGACATTTTGTATGGTTACAGTTGTCACACAACACGCAAGAAATACTCTGTGCTGGGTCATCAGAGGGCATGGCGCTTGTAATCTTCACAGGAGCCAGAAAGAAAGAAATCTCACATCTGGGAAATCATCAGAGAAAGGTAGCATTGACAATAATACCTAGGGGAATATTGGATCTTCAGAGAATTCGGACGACAGCTCGAAAATGCAATTTAGAAGCAAGGCTAGCAGGTGCAGGTGTTTACTTTTCACTATAGTTTCTAAGCCAGTCTTTACTTGCATTAGATGGTACTTACCCATCGACAGGGAGGCATGAACATTTTATATATCCACGAGGATGCAGACTCAGGGGAAGTTTCAGACTGACTTACCTCCAAGGTCAAATCCAGTCTGAATAGAGAGGAGCACATTGTTTCTTTCCCCCTTGCAACTAATGGGTGAAATAAGAAAAATACCCAAATTCCAAATTATATTCCAAAGGGTATATTTTGGAGGCAGAGCATGCGTATCATTTTTTCAACTCAAGTTTTGTTCCACAGAGCTGCCCAAGTCCGTTGCGAATACAATCAATGGGATTCGGTTCCTTTCCTTCAGCTCCCAGCTGTCTAGGAGGTCAAGTCCAACTGGTTATGGTAACTGGCTTTCTCAGTGTGACGGGCCTCGCTGTTCCCTCACCATCCTCCTTTTCCTTCTCCACTAAAATTATCTGATTGGTAGCAGGCAGGGAGTCACTACATCCTGTGTGGAGACAAGGTCTTGGGCATCATTCTGTCCATAGACGCTGAAGGCCACATGGTCAGGTGTGATTATAATAATGGGCACTAGATGGTGGGAAAAGAATCCACATCTGACATTAGTTTATTGGACTAATAGCTTGTGACAGGAAGACAGAACTCCTTAAAAAGAGTTCATTTCTCGCAATCATTTGAACATCTCACAGGCCCCCAACCTTCTCAGAATTGTGAATTACTCGAGTCTAAAAATATTAGGCAAAAATGTAATAACTACCCTCTGGAGATGACTGCCTCTTCCTGCTTCTGTGATGAGAAAAGAAAAGAAAACAGGTGAATCAAGTGAATAAAAGATAATCAAATTCAATGTGTCAGTAAACTCTCAAAATCCATTCTTATGTTATTATAATTGCATTATCCAGACTCTTTGTGTGAGTAACTGAGCAGAACTTCTCCCACCTTCAATCCTGTTATCTATTACAGGGAAAGAAAACAAGGAGAAACAAAGTGAGAAATCAGATTTCTCTGCAAGGTTGTAGCAGATAGGACATGGGGTAGAAGACTGTGGACCAATTACCTAAAGGATTGTTATGAGATTGTGAGATCTCCTTTTTATAGATTCATATTCATTCATTCTCTCTCTCTCTCTCTCTCTCTCTCTCTCTCTCTCTCTCTCTCTCTCTCTCTCTCTCCCTCTCTCCCTTCCCCCTTACAAATACACATTGATAATGTAAGGCAGTTTTCCTTTGATAACCACTCAGTGTAAGTGCAAGATTCATAAATTAAGAAATAAGAAATAATTAATGTTTCCCAGAAATTCGGACAAATACTGCTAATGGCTCTGTTGCTTTTGTCTTCCAGTATTCATTCTTGGGGTAATCACAGCCTGATTTTGCTTTGAGGAAAACATAGCTACAATAGTCCGTAAAGTTCTTTAATAACTTGTTTGATGATGAGCATGTGAATCTGGTCAGTTCAAAGATTTGTGCTAACATGATCAAGAAAATGGATCACTTCCTTCAGAGTCTTTAGTTAATAAAATATAAACCTGGAACTTCCAGACACTATTCTTCCAAATCTAAGGTAACAGTCCTTTTGTAAGTGAATAATATGACATAGAGAAAACCCAAGATGGTTCATAGAGAGAAATATATTTATGTGTGTATGCAGGGTGGGTCAAAATTAAGTTTACAGTTGTTCATATGGCAAATAAGGCAATAATTAAGGAATAACATCACAAGGATAAATTCTGTTTCATGTACTCCTAACTGCAAACCAACTTTTGCCCCATCATATATATAATTTGTTCTCAAATGTATATAATTTGAGCACCAGAATGAACTAGACACTAAAACTTAGTTGACTAAAGAACATTTATCTAAGTTCAATAATTATTTTTATCCTTTTCATTATTTTTTAGCTTTCTGTTTTAATTAATTTGCTGTATTACAGTTGGCTTGTTTTCCCCCCATTGGAATTAGAACATTAGTTAGGATTATGCTTTGCTGCAACTAAGATCAAAGTAAAGATTCCCTTTCCATTTTCCCAAGCAGGAAGAACTCTGGGGACAGGTAGCTCAGGAGTGGCTGCAGGGGCCACTTCGATCATTCTGATCCATCGCTCTTAGCACTGACTTCTCAATCTCATGGACACAGATGGCTCTCCATGCTCTTCCTCGAGTTCCTTGATCGTTTTTCAGGCAAGGAAAACCAGGGAAAGATGAAGACAAATATATATGTTTACACTTATCAGACAGACACTATGCGCAAAATCTGGGACCTCTTATTAAGGAATAAGATGAGTCATATATTCAGTAAGCAGCTGTCATCCATATGTATCAGAGTCGGGTCATTTGCAGTAAATTAATTGTTCCTACTAGGTACTATTTTGCTATTACAGTCAAATTCTGATGACCATGATAGAGAAGTATATCACTCAGTGTCCTTAACAAGGATGATTTTATTTTGTTAAATGTGTCTCATTTTACAGGGCAACCACTGCCCATGTAGTTGACTTATTGTATAATTCACTGAACTCTCTTTTATAGACGAAAGACTGTAGTTTTGAGTATGCTCTTAGCAAGTTCCATTTTGTGAATTCTGCACCCCACCACTAATACAAACCGACACGTTTAAAGAGAAAAATATATTTGATT
This sequence comes from Noctilio leporinus, assembly GCA_004026585.1. NCBI lineage: Eukaryota > Metazoa > Chordata > Mammalia > Chiroptera > Noctilionidae > Noctilio > Noctilio leporinus. Next base: position 114,119 of record PVIW01004527.1, read on the forward strand.
ATTCACATTTAAACAAACACACAGAAACATAAAACATCCCTGTTTAAAATGCAGTCTACCTCAAAATAATAAGGTACTGATAATGACATTTATGAATTTATTATATGTTGATTTGGATATCACAAGGCAAGCAATAACTATATATTAGCAATAAGTATGCTATATACTAAATTGAATTATCTCTGGTGGGTTACAAAGTATTTTTTTCTTTTCCCAGAACTTTTGGATTTATGCTATTTTCACATAAATAATCATGATTGCTTGTATAAGTAAAATAAAATTAGCTTTGTTGGTCTTTTATTTTTACCCCAAAAAGTTTCATTTGTTGATAAAAACATTTTCTAGAGATAGACTTGTCTTACTCATTTCTAAATATGAGTGTCTAGTAATTTCATTTTCTACTTTGCAAAACTAGGCTAGGTATAAAATTATTGACCTGTTTGTAAGGCACTTTCTACTTTACAAGTTTGAAATTTCGGTTTGTTGTAATTAGTTTGCTTTATTCATCAGTAACAGTATAAAGAAACTACTTGTAGCTGCATGCTTGCTAAAAGTACACTATTTTATCTAATCAATAGAAATATACACTTCGAGCTGAGTCTCAAAAGAAAAAAATAGAGAACTATTAGGTCACTAGATGGTGCCATAATGTTATTTTTTACTTTATTGCCAGGGATTCTTGAAAGATATTACAATCATTTATAAGAGGCATCATTTCAGGTACTACTCAGGAATAAACTTAATATTTACTGTTAGAATGGACATTTTTAGAGAGGAAATGTTATTAACTGGGAAAAAAGATAGCACTGAATTAAATTGGATTCAAGTATATCAGTAAGCACCTTAGACAAATTTTCACAATATAAAGATATAACAACTGAATGTGAAGAAACAATATTCTGTGCTGGATTTTTAGAATGAGGTTAGTGATTTTTGTTCCTGAAACTTGTAATTACTCATCATATACTAAGTGTATAAGGTAGAAAATAGCAGTGTCCTTCGTACCAACGGAGTCATAATTCTTCTTACTTTTTATATAAGCCAATGTATGTTTTTAATATGTAAAATTGATTTAAGGACTTGTGCTCCATCAGGAACTTTCTTTGATAAGTGGACCTGGGTTTTGTGCCTTTTATTGTCGTATTTGTTGTTAAGCAAAGAGGACACTGGTGGTATCTACTGAAAGGATGTTTCTCCGTATGGTTGCGATTAGAAAGGAATACTTCCTCAAACAGATTTTGCCATGCCTGCAACAAATGGAGAGCTACATTCCTATTTCTTTAGGAAAGAAACTGGTTCGAGAGAGGAAAAAGGGGAGTTTCTCCCTGTCCAATCCTCCACCACCATTCACATACCCAAAGTGCCGGAGATCTAACACATGTAGGTACTTTAGAGATTAATCGTGGAGGAGAGGAGAAAGATGGAAAAGTCCCAAAGTGCTGCTTTATTTATCTCATTACTGAGAGCAGTGCAACAGTGCATGTCTAGGTCTCCCTTCAGACAGAGCTGCTCCTTTTCACACTATTATGTAACATCAAACCGATTTTTCCACCCAGATGAAACAAGGAGCCTTTCAAAAAGTGCACATTCCGGTGGTATATAGACTTACATAGATCTTTGATAACAAAAATCAATGTTCCCCCAACACCTATCTGGATGTTTCTGAAGATAAGCCCGTGCCTCTCAGAAAGCAGTTGTACCATGTTACCATGATCACCGTTTCTAATGGCCACGATGCAAGGTTCTTATGATTTTGGACTGAAATCGGGGAACAAAGAGGGATAAAATGGTTCTCAAATTTCTTCCCCATTGTAATTAGAAATAGTGACCCATTCTTAAATTATCACTTCACACCAAACTTAGCAAGTTAATACCTCATGGTATATGAGTACATGGGAAGAGTTTACAGCTTTGTTGTAACTTCATTTAAGGAACAGCTTTTTGATATAATTTACCAGGAAGTTGGGCACATCTCTGACTTAGGTGAAGAGGCAGTTAATGGAGTATGTAGAGGGCTGCCCGATCACATATTTTACAGCATGTTTCCCAGGGGTTGTTAGTTTACAACAACGTTTTCCTTCCTTGACGGCTATTAATGATATTTGGCACAGCCTTAACAGGCTGTAAACAATTCAGCCTGGACCCTGACATTCTGATGGCACCTTTGTGAAAACGTTATGTATAAATGCTGCTGGGTTTACCCTAACTTACGAAAGTTTTCATTTGCGAGGTGCAGGGGCCAAAAGAAATAAAACATCCTCAGTTTTTGCTTAAACTATCGATCCTCAGCCCAAAACCCTTGCTGGATGGGATCAATTTATCGAGCCAGGGTTTCCTCAAGAACTCGCTTTCTGTCACATTATCCAGAGTTTTACAGATACGAGTGGGCCACTGTAGACCAGGCAGAGTGCCCAGCACTTGGCTTACGTTGCCCCCCCTGCCCACCATCACTGTTGTTGGTAAAAGAGCTATATTTGAGTAAAAGGGTCATTTTCAGTCTCATCTTACAGATGAGGGAATAGATGCTTAGAGGCAGTTCAGTGACCTGCTCCGAGACACGGATTCAGCACACATGTAATGAAGACCTGTACGTCCAACCTGATCCCATGTAACACAGCAGCCTGTGCTGGTCTGATGATGACAGACTGAGAGAACAGTCAAAATTTGTCTGTGCTGGGCGAAAAGTGAAGTACTTGTGATCACATAAAATAGGCAACAAACCGAGGGTTTGCCACTTTATCCAAAAACTGTCATAGGTTCCATCTTAGATAAATTACCCATAGCTGTCCAGCGGGTGCCTCATTTGGGCTGTCATTTTCACATGCCCAGCATCTGTTTCTGGTTTTCTTTTCCCTGATGTGTACCCTTCTGGAGCTGTCGATGAAGGTAGTCCAACCTAACCTGGCCAATGGTGGCAGCTGGTTCCAATGAGTCCAATCATGTAATCTTCTTAAGAAGTCATGTCTTCACTGGTGTTATCCAAAAATGAAAATCATGTACGAAGCAGGTTAATTATCTACACTCTGGTGACCTACATGTCCGTGTGTTTCTGAAATGAGATGGCTATTGTCGCCATGTAGTTCAGCCTTCTTGGAACCATCTCCTTTCCTCAAGTTCCATGAGTACTTCATAGCCTTTATGAACCTAAACTTTAGTCAATAAGGTGGTAATAATTCAGTAAAAACCTTCTAACCTTCATAACCTTCTTGTTATGAGGATTAGACTAGAATAATGACTCACATGTTGGTTGAACCCCCCAATCTAAGAAGAACATCTAAAGTCACCACGTGTAATTTTGGTTTTGCTTTCCACGCTTTCAGCTACCTATAGTCAACCAGGGACCAAACATAGTATATGAAAAATTCCCTAAAGGAACAATTCATAAGTTTTACATGGAAGCTCGTTCTGAGCAGCATGAAGAAATCAGGAGATGTCCTGCTCCCTCCTGCCCCAAGAGGGAATCACCCCATGTCTGGCCAGTTAATTACTAAATAGCTCAACTGTCAGAGTATCACAGTGATGGTGGAAAAGTAGCCCTTGTTTTCCATAATAATGGCCCCCAAATGCAAGAGTAGAGATGTTGGCAATTCAGATGTGCTAAAGAGGAGTTGTAAATACTTCCTTTAAGTGACACAGGGTGTATGCATAGGACAAAACAGAGCATAGATAGCATCCCGTGCTATACCTGGTTTTAGGCATCCGCTGTGGTTTTGGATTTTATCCTCTATGGGTAAGAGGAAAAACTACGGTATACTCCTTTCAATGATACCTGTTTTTTTGTTTGTTTGTTTTGTTTGTAAATTAAAGACCATCCTATTTATAGTGCTGTGCTTTAAATACCTCTGGGTCCTGTTGCATTGCCTCCATCAGTCTCCTTGTTGAGCCTGGACACCCTCATCCCATAGTTAGTAATTGTTTCAGCCGCATGGAATTTCTCCTGGGTTTTTTTTTCTATAAAATAAAATCAAAATACAAAAACAAAAAGTTAATCAAATCCTTGAGAGTAAGGGTGTCACCATGAGTCAGACAAGAACGAAAATGGGGAGGAACTGAGGCGCAGAGAAGTGTCTGAGGTAGGGGACAAAGACTAGAACATATTTAAATGCCAGTGGGATTTCAATGGAAACGTGTTCTGAAAAGGTGCTGTTCCTGTTTGTACGAGGCTCTTTAGAGAAGGATTTCAAGTTACAACGTACAGATTAACGGCACACAGTCCCTCTCCCCTGCTTTGAACATGCTGATCAATGAGGCATAAAGATATAATTGGTTTATAGACACATTTGTTGGAATGTATTTACCGGGCTCTTGAATGCCACATTTATGTTTTGAGCCTAAATCATAAGCAAATGAATTTCAGCAAAAGGGAGCTTCTCCGAAATATTAATTAATTTATGAAACTGCAATAAAATATCTTTACAGGGAAGGTTGAAGTCCTCTCCTACAGACATCATCAAGTACATATTTTTTTTTTTTTAATATAAAATTATCTGCTTATGTTTTAACAGCCAATGGCAAGATGGACAGACTGAAATTTGTCAGTAGGTTTAGACTTTATTTCTTGGACACTTCAGTCTTATTCTTGATGAGGTTCCTTTCTAACTCAGGAACTAACTTAACAAAAAATAAGTCATCAGACATAGCAGAGGTTCATCTTCTCTCTATAAGTTTTGGACCCAGATCTCACCTGGCATTTATGCCTTTCATTCCTATTGACAATCAAGTCATATATACATATATATAATTTAAGAGCAACAGACATCATTATCCCTGCTTTTTGATAATTACCATTATGCCTCTTCGCTTTCAGGACAGACCAGCATTAGTACCTGTGCTTACTAATCAAAAGAGGTCTGGCAAGAATTTTCCATGTAACAGCAATACCAGAAAAAGCTAAACCAGCATTGAATGTCTGTTTGCAGTGAGCCTTCGGGAAGGCAGGGAACAGCCCCAGCGGTGAGAGGGGCCCCACCGAGCTCCCACTGTGGGAACCACCCCGCAGCTGGGCCTCACACTTCCCCTGCCTTCAACTCGGTGAGCAGCTTGCTTGATCTCAGTTTATTTCATTCATCCACTGGCGACATGTGTCCTAAGATAATCGCTTCTTTGCTTTAATCATTTTGGCTTACGAAAGGTTTCATAGGAACACTTTATTTTCAGATAGCGGGGGAAAATGGAAAAACTGTGCAGGGCCCTCCCACAGCCATGAACGGCCTCTTCACGTGTGAACTGAGAATCCTTAGCATCGCCACACCCCCAGGGAGCTACTACCAGTCGGTTGATGATGGCACGTGGAACGAAGTTTACGTATCTGCTACCTTTGCGGTAGAGCGTTAGGCCAGGAAAGGAACGCTAAAGATGAGCTCCTTAAATCCACAGTATTTAAACAGTTTATAAAGACTAACTAAAAGAGACACAATTCCCTGAGAAATAACAGCATCTAGAAATATAACCTTCAAAAATTGTGTGTATGGATCACAATAACTACCAGTACAACTTTGTAGATGGGGCTATACCATCTCATTTAAAACTTGTAACTACTCTTTTATGAAGGTATGGCTACCGTGTCATTTGGAGCTCATAAAAATCAACCATAAAAGAAGTTGTGTTTCTTGATGATACATAACTAATAATGTAAAGTAAAAATTAGTCCCGAAACCCTATGATTCTCTAACATACTCTTTATACACTGAAATTAAGAATAAACAGCAATCACAATTTAAACACACTATTAAATTGACAATAGGAAATTCATATTTATCATAAATATATATATATATATATATGGCTGCAGTCAGTCTACTTGTTTCATATTATGAATGGCTAAAATGAATTCTGGGAGATTATGGTATATTAACCATACCCAAATCTTAAATTGTTCTTTCTATGTACCAAGCACTATGACGGACCACTTCAGCAGTTTGCATGAATTCACTCATTAGAATTCATAAGAACCATCAGAGCAAGTAATATTATGTCCATTTCACAGGTGAGGAAACTGATAGGGGCATAGGTGACCTGACAAGCCCTTACACAGATAGTTAAAGGTTGAGTAGGTTGTATCTAGGTTCTATATCTAGGCTCTGTCTCCATTACTCAGACATACACACTGCTTCTTAAACATGTGCTGTCTGTTTATTTAAGCAAATAGTCTTTAGAAGGATCTGCTATTAGGATATTATCATGAAAAATGGGTTTTCAGAAATAATGGCTGGGTTAATACACTAGTAAGTCTGCTAATTTAGTATTCAAATACAAACAGTATGTAGAAACAGTACAAATGTTATTTATGCATTAAAGAATCACATATATAAACAAAATAATTGTTAGATCATATATTATGGATGCAGTGGATGATAAACAATACCTACCTTTAGATCTTGCTAAAGCAGTTACATTTATAAATGATCACAGTAATGCATTTTTTTTTGGGGGGGGGAGTACAAATAAAACCATGTTAAATGTAGTGAACCATCAAGGGAACTCTTAAGAGGCTGAGAAAAACATATTAAATAATGAGAAGACAACTCTGCATCAATCTATTCACCTACACATTTGAGACCATAGAGGTATTCAATGCATTTGGGCCCAGATTCTCCCAAGATATTGTTTAACTAAAGAAATTGCTTTTGGTATTGTGCGTGTTGAACATGTGAGTGCGAGTGTGTGTGTGTGTGTGTGTGTGTGTGTGTGTCTGTTGCATGAGACATTTAACACCTTTTGAGAAAAACTGATTACCATGTCTACTTAAAAATTGACATAATACAATATCTAGTGAGACTTAAATAATCTCATAAATACAGTTTCCAGTAGCACGACTGAAAATAAAACCTCTAAACAGCAGATTAGAGTCAATCTATCTGGGTCCTTTTTTTTTTTTTTTTTTTTGAAGTGGATGGAAAAGGAATGATAACGAATCCAAAATGACACAGAGTCTGTGTGGAAAACTGGTAATATTTTTATTAACTAATGGTAATAGCTAATATTTCTGAAGTGTTTTTCATGTGCTAGGCATTATCTCACTGCTTATACAGACATGAATGCTAACTGTCTTCTCATCGCCATGTTTATGGCTGAAAAAAAAAAATAACCCATAGTCATAATAATCTGAGCTCCAAAACCACACTCGTCAGGGGCTTCAGAGCTTATCCTCTTAAAAACTCAACTCTTCTGCCTTGGTTAGTGAGAATGTTTCAGAAACACTTGCAATTGACAAGACAGAGGGGAATTTAAAAGATGGCGGAGCAGGATTTTGCAGTAAAACCTTAGACAAGAGAAAACAGAAAAATAAATAGGGATATTAGAATCATGAGCTGAAGCAGCAAGGGCTGTGCTATTTTATTCTGCAGGCATATTGTGTATGATGCCAATCAATGTATTGATGCCTCCAATGTTTATTGAGCAACTATTACAGTAGGAAGTAAAATAGTCACTGTCCTCTTGGAGCAAAATGCTGGTGGAAAATGAAAAGTAATTAAAATATCCATGTACAGAGGTGGACATTGGCATGCTCTGATATGTATGATGAGGAGGACACAGATCTAGATGTAGAGATGGACAGGTGTACACAGGTGGGATGATGCCCAACAGTGGGAAGTGTGCTGAAGAAAGGAGGGCCGTGCTGGTGCGCCGGAGAGGGAAGGGTTTTCGTAAAAGGGCAGGTGTTCCTGAGCTCGCCCCCAGCTTCAGTCTTAGCTCGTGTTGCTCATGAACCACACCTGAGACTTTGAAAATCTGATTCGGAGCTGGTGGAACAGTTTTCCTTGCACTCTGAGAAAGGAGAACCTGCCGGGACATGTACCTCTCCCGCTGCCACCCTGGGAGACCTGCTAGCCATTGATGGACAGGTAATGAATTATGAAAGCCGGAAGGCCTTGCTGGGAAAAGCTCAGCACCTAATTTAACACCCCAGGCTCCCCTTTGGGGTTCCGGTTCAGCTATCTTCACTGGACCTTGGGGTGCTTGACATCTTTCCTCTCTGCTTTCCCCACAGCCTTCCTGGAAACCTCTTGAGAGCAGGTCCCTTGTAAATGTATGGTGACCTACTCCCTGTCCTGTTGCCCAGGGCTGTGGGGTCACCTGGGACCAAAATGTTAGGAGCAGACAGGACTCTCGGCACACACATTGAGACAGACATGGACCAACCAAGGTGGCCAGGTATGCTACGCATTGCCTGGTGACACCTGACCTTTGGCAAGTCTCTCTGAGGACCTGGTTGGTGTCTGTGCTGGAAGGAGCCAGCCACTTGCAGGGCTGGTGGAAATGTTTTTCAAGCGAAGACATCTAAGTGCTGACAGCAGAAACTATACCCTGTTTGGGAAGATAGAAGAGCAGTATGACTGGAGCAGTCTGAGGAAGAACACCTGTGTGAGAAGCTGGGCTGGGAAGGTAAACAATTTGAGGGAACTTGGCAGAAATAGGAATGAGCATCCATTGTTTCAGCAAGTGATCCCCTTAGCTCTGGAGACTGAGTAGAATTATATACACATATATCTGTTTGTGGAAGTTACTTTCTAATGAAATTAAAGTCTTGAACAGCATATTCTCTGAGAGGGGAGATTTTCATCGAAATGCACACCTAGATACTTAGAAGCTTCTCTAGGGGAATTGGCAATTGAGATAGCAGGGCTCCAATGAACTCCCTTGAGAGCTACAAACGTCAGGTCGTACCCAAGACACAGAACGACAGCTGCGGAAGAGAACACTGGGCGAATTATTGTCCGTAGATTCCGCAGTGAAACCACGGCTCCTGGAGTGCAGATGTGTGTTCCTGTATCAAGATACCTCTCTGCAGCAAAACCCACATGCAGCTTCCGGCAGATACGTGTGGTAGATTTTGGAAGGACTTCGAAGTTCAATCATTTTTGTTAGAATCTTCCATAACGAGGCCCTGTCTTGGGACTTGGTTGTGTTTTTATGGAATGAGCTAGTTTAGGTCACGGAGGCCCCATTTATTTAGCTGTCCAAAACTGAATGGGAATGTTGCGTGCCAATCACAGAGCATAGTCCCTGGTAAGTAGTCACAGATTGACAGTTAGGATTTTGGTAGAGATTGAGCCTCTCCCTTAGGAAGGTGATGTTTTTCAGACTTTTAGGTTTTTGGGAAATGCATGGCAGAAGATAAAACATAAATGTGGTCTGCAGGGCAAAAAACTAAAACAGAGTGGGTTTCAAGAAAGTAAAAATATATTTGAAGGATCCTCTGGACTTCCAACTATTTTCCAAGGGCACTTTTCCCAGTATTTTGTAAGTTTTGAATATAAGGGCTTACTTGAGATGGCCCTTGAGAGAGGAGAATTTGAGTTGTCCGAAGAGAAAGGCAGAGAATCAAATGGGTCCTCTCTGTTTGTCTAATTCAGTGCTTTTATGATAATCATAATGCACAAAATTGTAGCCTTACACTTGAGGAAAGATTAAGAGTCAAATTTTATTACCGATGCACTCATGTGGTCTCCATTAATGTGAATAAAAGTATATTCATGGGCAATTCACCCCTTTTATGCTTATAAATGATACTCTTTTTATAATTTCCTAAAAACTTTGCAATTAATTCTCATCCTAGGAACAAATGAACTTACTTGAAACATTTCACTGCTAAAATGAACAAAACAAAACACCCTCTGTGGTAAAGTATACAAATGTACATATACAAGTATATTGTTTGTGTAGATCACAAAAAAAAACCCCAAAATATATTATTGAAGTATGTTAACAAGATTTTCATTGCTGATAGTTTAATTGAGTTGATACAAAATCCATTTATAAAGTTGAATATGATAGTATGCAGGCAGATAAATCTATTTTATATTAAGAAATTTGCCAGAATACTGAGTTTTAAAAATGCTCAGCAGTTCTGATTATCCATAGAAAACATTAACAGTATCATTTTCTAACCTCTTATTTCACTAGCGAATTTATTTGGGCATTGATTGCTAGCATAATTAGATAATTCTGCTTCTAAAGAAGAGGTTAGTAAGCTAATTAACTGAATTCATAAAGAAGGTTTTTGTTAGGGAAAAAACATGCACGTTAGGAGGGATTTTAAAATAAGGTCAACTTTTGGTTTAGTCCTCCTGCTTTTATTTCTATGCCTAACATATGTTTGAATAAATACATAAATGAATAGACACCTAGTGGGTGATACTTGGCTAAACTCCTAGAGTCAGGTATTGAAGGTCAAGGAGACATGTATTTCATTTCTGTGGGTCGAGGATAGGGATCCCATCGCTGACAATAGAAAGTCAAATTTTCTCCAAATGACAATGAACCTGGGATTACAAAAGCTATCCTATGTCCTCAAAGTACGTGGCTGTTGACTTCCATTACTATTAGTGTGCAAATTATATAGACACCTCTAAATACTATCTAGAGAAAGACTTGGTGGAAATGTGGAAAAATTAACTCATTGACTTTTCATATTTTAGATTTCTTTGCACATGTAACCTCAAGGTCATACTGCTCACACTTCTCTCTTAACCAGTCCTTTCCGATACTTCTCTTCCATGGACATTCCACATTCGTAATACTGCCCCTGGGTGCGGTCAGCCTCTGTTCTTAGGTAACTTGAGGCGCTTCCTCTCAGCCCACAGGGTTTGATAGGTCCTATGCTATCCACAGATACTTCTAAATCTTGCCGATTTCACCTAGATGAGCTGTGGATGCCACCATCTCTGCCATTGCCTTGGTGACAGGTCACAGTCTCGCATTTCCAAAACAATGGGAAACTGCTCACCCTTCTGGAGACCACCAGCTCTCATAGTGAATCAGGATGGGTCCTTCTTACTTTGCCCACACTCCGTTTTTCTCTTTTTCCTATTCTCCCTTCCATCTTTATGCCAGCCAAGGCCAGTGGCCTCCTTTTAACAATATCCTGTTTTAAGCAATGACCCTGAAACAAATGTTGATCTTGATATCCTGGTACAAATCAGGATAAGGGGAGTGTTGACACTGTCGAATCTAACGCTTTGGGGTTTGGTGTGTGATTCTTAATTCTCACTGGTGGGGGTCCAACCTGTACCTCATATTGCACCCTCTTTAACCTTGTACAACATCTTTAAACAGCAGATTTCATTATGCATGTGGCCACTTTGCACATGTATAGTGTGGAACTCACACATGAGGTCAAGTATGTTGATGGTGAACTGGTACTATCCTTTCTAAATGTTATGGATTAGTTTATTCCTTTCCCCTACTATGTTGACTCTAAATACGCACCACATTTATGAGTCACAGATGCTTTGAGTATGGTAAAGAAGGTGGTACTTAAATTTGGAACTCTTAGAAACAATCCAAGAAATACAGAATATTTTCTCTGCTGCCATTATATAGATGACCAAACTTACTGGTAATGAGAGGGCACTGTTCAATAGATTTATTGGGGAAAATGAAACTTGAATTGAACATTAAAGTTTGCTTGGGATTTTAACAAAACCCCTACAGTCTCAGTCATAGGTTTGCATTTCTGCACCACCACAAATACTTTGACCATTATGAAATTATTTGTTGACTCTCATTTCTTTATCTGTATTCCCTCCCTTGGTTGTGGCCAGCCATGCCTAGCACAGTGCCTAGCACATTGTTGACTTTCAATAAACATTTGTTGAATAAATATCAGCTGCTACAAGTTTACAGTGCAGGTGGCCTCCCTGTTACGTATGGCTTTTTCTTGACCATACTGCGTAAGACTCTATGACAGAATATCAGTGCTAGAAGGTAGGTTTGAAGTTACCCACATCCTTTATTTTTAAAGAAGTGGAAACTCAAGGTCAGATTGGGGTGTCCATGACTTCAATGTTTGTATATTAGCGCTTAAAGAAACAGGAAAGAAAATGAGGTCGGAACGTAGGCAGAAATCAGCTTACAGTTTAAGTCTCAAACCAGAAGATTCCCTTAGAAGGCATTAAAAAACACCCCAACATGGCTGGTGGCTCAGTGGAGAGGAGCTGGCCTGTGAACCCAAAGGTCACTGGTTTGATTCCCAGTCAGGGCACGTAACCAGGTCACCAGCCAGGTCTCCAGCCAGGTCCTCAGCTGGAGACAAATGAAAGGCAACCATACATTGATGCCTCTCTCCCTTACTGCCTCTTTTCCTTCCCCTCTCTCTGGGAAATAATAAATAAAATCTTTTAAAAAACACCCTGAAATTTTAAGCATTAGTATGACCAGGTGCAAGGGAAAAATACGGAACAAAAGGAACAACCAAATGATCTTGTATATCAAGAATCACTCTTGTAATTACAAAGCAGTGAGTTTTCCCTCTTTTTTTATATACATATATATATATATATATTTAGATCTCCACCTTTAAATGAGCTCTTCACTTAAGAGCCACTTGCGAGCCACAGTTGTGTGCATTTTCAATGGGTTAATGCCATGTTACAATTAGCAATGGCTGGAGGGTAAGCACCATCTATACTGCTCTTATATAAACAGGAAATCATAACAATTGAAAAAGGCCCAGTTCAAGGAACGCTGAGAAGACACAGTATCTGCTGAAATCCATTTGCTTTCTATAAAGTTCTTACATCTCACTCCATGCCTGGCCTTCTTCTTAGGTTGGGGAATATACAATGGGGACAAAAATTAGATATAGAACCTCTCACATGGTAGAATCTAATGAGGGAGACAGACATTAATGAATTAGTCCCATAAATAAAGGTACAAAGATGAACTGAGAGAAGCACTAGGAAGGATAAGATAGTGACTCTTTAAGTGCACAAGGCAAAAAACAAAACATAAAAAATACTTATACTTCCCTGGCCAGTGGCTCAGTTGGAAGTGCCATCCAGACACCAAAAGGTCACAGGTTCGATCCCCAGTCAGGGCACACAGAGGAAGCAGCTGGTGAATTATTTCTCTCTCTCACATCGGTTTCTCTCTCTCTGAAATCAATACATGTATCCCTTGGGCGAGGATTAAAAATAAAATTTAAAAACCTTACACTTGCATTTTGGTGGTAGCAGCTGACAAGACTTTTTAAAAAGTGACATGAGTTGAAACCTAAATTATAAGTAGAAATTAATGTGGTGAAAATGATATATATTTAATGTATGTGGGGGTGTTTAGTTTAGAATACCATATGGAACATAAGATTTTTTTTTCATTTGTTTGGCATTCAGAACATGAAAGATAGTCTTGTTTAACAAGAAAGAAGAGTATCTGTTTACCAGGAAGCACCCAAGTTCATGATTAATTTGTGTACTAACTAAATGGAATTGCTTTGAAATCAATACTTTTTCAACTCCAGGTGTATGTATGTGTTTAAAAGAAGACATTCAAGGTTGCAATCTACTCCAAGATCCAATAGTCGCTAAATCTGCTGATGCAAAGGGAGAATATTTTTGAAAATGCAAAATAGAAACAGAATGAAAAGTATATAACCTCCACAAATATCATTTTGCCTTCTGCAATGGTAACAGAGTCATCAAGCAACATACTCCGTAATAAAAAGGGGCTTCCAGACAATGTATGGGTGGCCTCACATTTTAAACTCATTTGGTAATGCCTTAACCCTTAATGAGATCAAAATTACTGGTTGTGGACTTCAGAGGAAAATGCGCTTATAAGTGCCTTTGTAATCGGAAGCCTGTCTTGGACTCAATATGTAAATGACTTATCCCGTTGCTAACAGAGGGCTGTGTTCAAAAGAGAACACAGGAGACTTGAGCTCATTAGGCTGAGCGGAAGGCAGGTTGTTAATGTGCCGAAGGATCTTGGAAAGCCTGCGATACCCAACAGGGTGGGCCTCACAGAAAACATGTTCATTCATACAAATTGAAGTAAAACATCCTTAGAAAGATGGTGTGCTTCTCAAAATATCTGAATATTAAATCCCAAAGAAATCCCTAGTCTAAGTGAAGACAAAAGGAACCATTCTAAGTAGACTTTATTTTGTATATTTGCATTTGAAGGGAAAATGCAAACCTTAAATGCTTGTCCCTAGAATAGAGCCAATCACGAAATGATGTCTGAATAAGACACTTCTATTTGGTAAGCATAAATTCACATTGGAATGCCATTTCCTTAATAACCACTTGAGTCATTATATTTTAGCCCTAGAAATACTAATGCAGAGATAATAAGAAAGCACACTTATATTTTCCACTAAATTTAGAATTTTAGTAATTGAAACACAGATGCAGTGGCTTCGACAGGAAATTAATTTGGTGTTAAGTACTCTGCTAGTGTTAGATCCACATAGTTACTCAGCATGGACATATTGCTTATACCAGGGTAATGTACATGCAATACACACACACACACACACACACACACACACACATACACACACATATACACATACACACACAGGAATAAAATTGAAAACCCAAATAAAGGGGAATTAAAAAAAGTAGAAGTGTTTTGAATTATATAAGATATTAACTCTCAAGTATTTTATTGTCTATTATCACATTCTTCAAGTCTTTCTAACTCATTTTCATAATTCTGGAACATTTATCTTGGTAGCAAATATCAACTATATATACATATATACACACATATATACATATACACATATATAAATATAAAATATATTTTTAACTACTTTTATTGTTTAAATTATTTCTTTCCTCTGGATCAGTGATTTTCAACCGTTTTCCATCTCATGGCATATATAAACTAATTACTAAAATTCTGTGGCACACTAAAAATACACTTCTTTTTTTTTTTTTTTTAATTTTATTGTTGTTGTATTACATCCATCCCCTTTTTGCTCTCCTCTGTCCCCCTCCCCACCCACCCCTTCCCCCCAAAGTCAATCCCACCTGTTGTCCATGTCCATGGTTCCTTTATACTAGGTTCTTGTCTAAGCTGCTCCCCTTCTTTGCCTTGGCCTCCCCCCTCCCCCCAACCCCATTCCCCCTGACCACTGAAGGCCTATTACTTGTATTCATATACTTGGTTCTGTTTTGCTTGTTGTTAGTTTTGCTCATTATTGTCCCATAATGGGTGAGATCATATGATATTTGTCCTTCACTGACTGGCTTATTTCACTAACCATAATACTCTCCAGTTCCATCCATGTTGTTGCAAAGGGTGCGAGTTCCTTCTTTCTTTCTACTATATAGAATTCCATTGTGTAAATGTACCAAAGTTTTTTGATCCAATCATCCACTGATGGGCACTTAGGCTGTTTCCAGCACTTGGCTATTGTAGATAGTGCCTCTATGAACATAGGTGTGCATAGGTTCTTATGAATTGGTGTTTCAGGATTCTTTGGGTATAGTCCAAGTAGTGGAATGGCTGGATCAAAAGGCAGTTCCATTTTTAGTTTTTTAAGGAAACCCCATACTGTTTTCCACAGTGGCTGCACCAGCCTGCATTCCCTCCAACAGTGTATGAGGGTTACCCTTGCCCTGCACCCTTGCCAACACTTGTTGTTTGTTGATTTGTTGATGATTGCCATTCTGACAGGTGTGAGGTGGTATCTTAATGCAGTTTTAATTTGCATCTCTCTGATGACTAGCTATGTTGAGCATTCTTTCATATGCCTCTGGGCCCTTTAAATATCTTCCTCAGTGAGTTGTCTGTTCAGGTCCTTTGTCCATTTTTTAATTGGGCTGTCTGTCTCCCTGGTGTTGAGTCGCGTTACTTTTTTATATATTTTGGAGATCAGACCCTTGTCTGAGGTATCATTGGCAATTATGTTTTCCCATACAGTTGGTTCCCTTTGAATTTTGCTGATATTTTCTTTAGCTGAACAGAAACTTATCAATTTGATATAGTCCCATTTGTTGATTCGTTCTTTGATTTCCTTTGCCCTTGGTGAAGTATCAGTAAACATATTTTTGCGTAGGA
>PVIW01004528.1:0-129912 GCA_004026585.1 Noctilio leporinus
GCTTATTTCACTAAGCATAATATTCTCCAGTTCCATCCATGTTGTTGCAAAGGGTACAAGTTCCTTCTTTCTTTCTGCCATATAGAATTCCATTGTGTAAATGTACCAAAGTTTTTTGATCCAATCATCCACCGATGGGCACTTAGGCTGTTTCCAGCACCTGGCTATTGTGAATAGTGCCGCTATGAACATAGGTGTGCATAGGTTCTTATGAATTGGTGTTTCAGGCTTCTTTGGGTATAGTCCAAGTAGTGGAATTGCTGGATCAAAAGGCATAATTTAATCTTTATTGTATTTTTTCCATGACCACTTAGTCTCCTTTCATTGTAGTTTTAATTTGCATTTGCCTAATGATTAATGATGTTGAGCATCTTTTCATATACTTATTTGCCACCTGTATGTTTTATCTGGTGAAGTGATTTTGTTTACATATTGTTCTAGTTCAAAAGTAAGGCTGTTTATTTTCTTATTTATGCAGTTTAAAAATCCTTCACATATTTTGGAGACAGGCCTCATGTCAACTCGTCTATATTTTCACCAGTACGTGGTGTGCCTTTTCATTTTCTTAGTATTTTTGCAGGAAAAAAGCTTCTAATTTTGATAGTCTAATTTTTCAATGGATTGTGCTTTTGATGTAGTATCTAAAGCTGATTTCTTTGATCCAAGTTTACAAAGATCTCTCCTACCTTTTCTCTGCAAGTTTCAGAGGTTTATCTCCTACATTTTGGTTTATGATCCATTTTGAGTTAATTTTTTTTTTTTTTTTTTTTGCATAAGGTGTGAGGTACAGATCAAGGTTTTATTTGTTTATTTATTTACTTTAGGTGCATGTCCAGTTGTTCCACCCTCATGTATTGAAAAGATCACCCAGGAGGGCCCAACGGAATTCCAAGTATCCTTAGAAGAGCGACGCAGGAGAGTCAGAGTCAGATGAAGAGAGAAATGAAAATGCAGAAGTTGTAGTGATGTTACTGCTGGAAGAGACAGGAGCCAGGGATGTAGGTTTTCCCCAGTAGCTGGGAAAGGCAAGGAACTGATTCTCCCTTTGGAAAAATACCTTGATTTTAGCCTGTAAGACCCACTTTCAGACTTTGGACTGACAGAACTGTAAGATAATAAATCTGATTTGTTTTTAAGCCACCAAATTTGTGGTACTATTTTATAGCAGCAATAGGAAACCAATAGAGAGGGCTCCACAGTATAGCTTTTGCACGTCTGTCAAAAATTAATTGTCTACTTCATGTGGAATTGTTCTAGACTCTTTATTCTCTTTTATTTTTCTATATGTCTATGCTGCTGCCAATACCACATGGATATGTTTTTAAACTTGCCCCAAATGCTCTTATTTTCCCTGCTTCATATCTTGAGGAGATGAAATGTTAGTCAATGATAGTGAGAAGGAATCAAAGAAATAAAAATCACAGAATGACAAGTTACAAGGTAGTCATCCATATTAGTTATCTATTGCTGGGTAACAATTTATTTCAAACATTGTCTTAAAACAACAAACATCCTTTCACAGTTTCTGAGGAATCTGGACACAGCTTGGCTGGGTGCTTCTGGCTCAGGATGGCCAGGTAATGACCTATCTCGAGGGTCACTCATGTGGCTGTTCAGTAGCTTGGGTTACTCACGTGGTGGCTGGCAGCTGGCCTGCTTGAATTTTTCCTACATGGGCTTCTTCGTTCCATTGGCTGCTTGAATGTCCTTGTGACATAGTAGCTGAGAGATGGGGAGTAGAGGGGCCAGGACGACCTTTACCCAAGACAGACACCATGGTCTTTTTATAACCTGATCTGGACATGCCATTTCATCAATTCTGTCATAGCCTCTTCATTAGAAGTAGCTCACAAAGTCTATTCCACAATAAGGGGAAGAGAAATGAAGCTCCACCTCTTATTGACATAACTTTGAAACCACTACAGCCCATCTTCTGGCCACAAATTATTTAGAGTCTTTCCACATGCAGAACATGCCCATCCACAGGTCAAGGGATCCCGAGAGTCTCATTCCATCATGGCGCCAGCTTGGAGTCCAGAATCTTGCCATCTAAGTCCAGTCCAGGAGAGGAGAGGCTCCTCATCTGTAGTTCCTTAAGATCAATTCCGTGTGCCCCCCGCCCCCTCCACATACAATGGTGAAACACATAGGATAACTGCTGTAGGTGTTCCTGTTTAGAAAGGGGGGAAACAGGAAGCCCCACATAGTCAGTGACCCATAGTGACTCCAACATCAGCCAGGCAAATAACAATCCAGTAGCAAGTTTCTTGATTAGGTCTCAAGGGCCAGGAATCTTTCTCGGTGGCTTGGGACTCCCCTCCCTGAACCCTGGGCTCCACCCTCTCCAGGAACCTTCCTTTTTCACACAAGTTAATCCATGTCTGCTCCATTTTCCTAACCCAAGTTCCTACAGATTTCTCCTATGTTTTCTTCTCAAAGTCTGATGGTTTCCCATGTCACATTTTAGTTTTTGATCTCTTTTGAGGCAATTTTTGTACACAGTGTAAGATAGAGGTCATAAATAATTTTTTTAATCAAAAATATTTTTTTTTGCATCTCAATGTCCAGTTGTTCCAGCATTATTTGGTCATTTTTAGAAACTGTTTATTTTCCATCCACGTCATTTCCATCTTCTGTTTAAGAGCCGGTGGAAGGACAGTTTAAGTGTTTTCTGCTGCAAGGAAATTGAGGATGTTAAGGGCTGCAGACGTTGTAAAAGTTTCCCATTAAGTTACTAAGGCAACTCAGAGCACGCAACTCAGAGCACGCAACTCAGAAGCAGGCTGCGTGGACTCCTCCCTGGGTAATGGGGAGGATGAGCATTGTTCATTGAAATGGGGCAGGAGAAACCCCGTGCCAATTATGTGCTTTCTGTCTCTGGAACTGTCTCAGGGCTATGACAACCAGACCGGGCTAGGCTGCTATGAGATGAGAGACCCTGTGGATGAGAGAGATACCAGTTGCTCCAGCCAAGGCCAACTGAAACCATCCAGCCAATGGTCAAACATGGGAGAAGACCCAGTCAGGATCAACACAGTAAACATTAATTCAGACTTCCTGGAAGTAATTTTGTAATACAAGCCATAATTATAATATACGTATGCAGTTTGACCTGGTATCCTATTCTGAGGAAATACTTTAGTTCATGTACAAGGTTTTGAAAGATTTTAAAAAAGATTTTATTTATTATTTTTAGAGAGAGGGGAAGGGAGGGAGAAAAAGAGGGAGAGAAGCATCAGTGTATGGTTGCCTTTCACCTGCCTCCATCTATGGACCTGGCTGGAACCTGGTTTGCAACCTGGTTATGTGCCCTGGCTGGGAATCGAACCAGCAACCTTTGGGTTCACAGGTTGGCACCCATCCACTGAGCCACCAGCCAGGGCTTGAAAGACATTGTTATAATAACAGAAGTTGAAAACACTACAGTGTGTGTCAGTAGTGGGATGAATAAATTTTGGTACATGTATATGGTGGAATACTTTGAAACTGTTGCAAATGGTGACAGCTCTAAAGGGAACTATCCATACTACTCTATATACTTTTGTTAACGAAGCATGTGAGAAATCATTACATATTGCCCTGGCCAGTGTGGCTCAGTCCGTTGGAGCATTGCCTTATCACTGGTAAGTTGCGGGTTCAATTCCCCATCAGGGTACATAACTACGTTGCAGGTTCGATCCCCTGTCTGGGTGTGAATGATCCCCAGTCCAGGTGCATAGAAGAGGCAACCGATTGCTGTTTCTCTCTCACATGACTGTTTCTTGTTCCCCCTTCCTCTCTCTAAAAGCAACAAACAAAAATGCCCTTGGGTGAGGATAAAAATCTTAAAAAGAGAAGTTATTATGTATTTTATAACATGAATCTTCTTTTGATTAAGGTAATAGCTATATTTCTGCATAGAACAGTGTCTAGAAGGACATACATAAATTATTAATAGTGATTTCCTCTGGGGACATGTTATAGATGTCTTTTTTAAAAAACTTTCTACATTGTACCTTTGTGTATGTGGATCTTTAAAAATGAACATCCATTTTAATAATGATATACTTCTCATTTTGGAAAATGTTAACATAACATATACATAGCTGTACTGCAAAGTTACACCTGTCCCATGATTTTTATGGATGTAAAGCTTGGGGTAATTCTAATGGAGCTGCTTGCTCATAAGATATAATAAGACGTCCAAACCCCTAAGTGTGGTTCAGGCAGCAAGCTATATTAGCAAGAACATTGAACTTGGAGTCAGAAGACTTTGGTTCAGGTTTAGTTCTGGCTTCTCCTTTCTGAGTTTCTGCTTCTTTCTTAGTAAAATTGGGGATTCATTTATCAAACAATAGACATTTATTGAGTATTATTGCATTCAGGCCCTGTGGCTGGTGCCAGGGGCCCTAGTTTCTGTCCTGCTTCCCTCAAAAGAGCGATGGGAGAATCAATTCCTACATGAACAAAAAATATAACATGAAATGGAATTCTGGGCACCAGGTTGTGCTTTCAGTGGTTTCATTAAGTAGAAAGAATGTGACTGGATCCACTATAAAGTAAGGGGTATAATGCAATGGTTAAAAACTCAGACTCCTCAGCAGAGAGATTGACTGATTTCACATCCTGGCTTCACCAGAATTTGGGGGAAATTGCTCAGCATTTCTTAGAATCAATTTTTCTGCAGTCATTCTGTCTATATTTATATTTTTCTTAATGATTTAGACAATATGGTGAATTGAGGAAATAAGCCCTTATATTCAGTGTATATATTTTGCAAACATTTTCTATCATATGCGTTCCAACGAATTATGCCAATTTATGTCTTTTGTTCTCAGTTTGTTTTTCTCAGATGAAGCATTTTCTTCTTCAAAGAGAAATCTGCTGGTATTTTTTCCCTGCCCGCTCTACTAGACTAGGTCAAGGAAAGCTTTTGGGAAAAAGTGACTTTTAATCCAAAACTCCATGGACTAGAAGCACAAACCAGGTGAAGAGAGCAGGAAAGAGTGTTGTCGGCAGAAAGAATAGCATGTACTTCAACTCTCATTTCTCTCTACTCTCCTCTTCCTCCCTTAACCTCCTCAGCTGTTTCTGATACCACAAACATAGCTTATTCTTGACCCATTCTGGTTGCTATGATTTGAATATTTATGTCCTCCCCAAATGTATATGAATTCGAAAGCCCAGTGTGATGGTGTTAGGAGGTGGGGCCTTTGGGAAGTGCTTAGGTCATGAACTTGGAGCCCTCATGAATGGGGTAAGTTCCCACAGAGCTCCCTAGCCCCTCCTGCCATGTGAGGATAACAATGAAAAGTCTGGGGTCAGGAAGACGGCCCTCACCAGAACCTAACAACGCTGGTAACGTGACCTCAGACTTCCAGTCTCCAGAACTGTGAGTAAGAAACTTCTGTGTTTGTAGGCTAACCAGTTAATGGTATTTCATTATAGCAGCCCGAACAGACCAAGACACTGGCCTTGATGATTCTTTTCAACTTAGCTCCTTCCCCCTTCAACTGGACTGTCTTTGTTAAGGGTTTCAATTCTCCAGTCCAAAGTGAGAGTTGGCTGCACTAGCTCATCCAGCCACAGGTAGTGGTGGTAGAGGTTAGATAATAAGAAATAAAATGATGGTACTTCCTTTGTAGCAAAGCTTTGCACGGCAGTCTCCCATCAAAAGGGGTATTGCTTTGGCCCCGATAATTGACAATCATAGTTCACCTTCTCCGTCTTTGTCAGTGAAGGACTTCATGAACACCCACAGACTGATTAGTGTATCAGTTGGTTCAGGTCAAGTTTAGGCCAAGTGGTGTAAAAATGATTCCTAAAGTCGAAGGGACTTACCAACATTTGCACGTGTGACATGACTAATGCTAACTGGCTTTGGCTCTGCTATATTCCAAATGTCTTCTCATTCCAGGACCCAAACTGAAGGAGAACCTTTATTTGCAACATGCTGCTCACCGTGCAGAAGGAAAAGAGAAAGCTGGTGGAACCACACAGTGGCTCTTAAAGCTTACATCTGGAAGTGGCAAATATTACATCTGTTCACGTTCCACTGGCCAAAGCAATTCTGTGACCAAATCTGAGGTCAGTATAGAGGGAGGATACTTCTCCCATAGGAAGAGGCGTTACATATTTTGAGCAAATAAACATTCTCAGAGTTCATCGTAGTCAGTAGTATCATTAGTTTCATTTTGCTGGTGAGAAAACTAAGGTCAAAGATGTGAACTGGGCTCAGTTTGGCTGCGAAGTTGGTTCTTTCTCCCAGGCAATCTGTTTGGGGGGAACGTTTATATGCTGTGTAGGCACCTGGAATTGTCATTTATTTAGGGGCACGTCCAACTCTCATCAGCCACAAAAGCTTCTCCATGAAAATTTCTAGAGCTAAACCACCTTTAGAAGTTTCCGTGAAGGATCCGAAGCTAAAAAGGGGCCAGGGTTGGCAAATGGCCCCCTGAGAGCTGAGTTGATTCCATGGAGTGATTTTTGAAACGGTTGAATTATTTATCTGCTTTATGAGTTTGTAGATCCTTTGAACAGAGATCACCTATCAATCTATTATCCTTGTTTTTGTTTTCGTGTGTGCGCGCGCGTGTGTGTATGGTGTGTCTGAGCTCCTCACAGCTATTTTTTAGGTAATTTTAGAAACTTCCAGATTGCATTGGATATTTATATCCACAAAAGTTATTAGTGAGGTAGAGAGAGGGCAATCTGTCCACTTTTGCCCCAGAGCAACAACTTTCAATTTAGAAATCTCCTTGCGGTAGGGCTGCAATCATAGCGAACACAGAGTATTTCGCTATGTTTGTAAATATCTGTTGATTTCAGTGCAGTCCTGCCCGTTTTCATGTTTGCAAGCTGCTTGGTGTTGTGGAGCATGTGTAGGTGTTGGCTTACCAGGTTTATGGGACCATCAGGGTTGGGATTAAGGTGGGATAGTGAGGCGTCTAGGCCACCCAATTTGAGAAGGCATTTGCAAGAATCTGAGTTTTCTTACCTTACTCCAGCACTAGTCCTGTTATCCATTTAGCTCCTGGAAATGCCCATGGACAGCTGACCTGTGAGAATCCCCTGTCCTCCCATCCCCTACTGGGCACAGGAGATCCTGGAGGACCTTAGGTCCTTCTGCCCTGTAACTTTGCGCCACCAGTGAGGCTCATTTCCAGGTTACTGTGTAAGTGTGTCTGGCCCAGACCTGGTGCGGGAGACAGGACTATGTGTCTGTGCCCAGGTTAGGCCGGGCAGGTCCATATCCGGGTAGACAGGGTGGGTGGGGCCGCTCCCTCCTCCAGGTCCCGAGGTGGGTTGGGGGTGGGGAGTGACGCGCAGAAGATTCCTTTCCATCCCTTTGGTTCCGAGAGGGGGCGGCAGAAGTGCCAGGGGTGACAGGGCGTGCCCACCCTGAGGATCTGCGCCCGGGAGCGTCCCAGCTCCGGGCTTGAGTGGCCACTAGGACTCAAGAAGAGCAGGAGGAGCTCGAGGAGGGCTCCCCGAACCGGCCACCCATTCCGAACTTGCCCGGGAAACTAGTGCGGAGGGAGGGGCCGGCCAGGGCCACGGCAGGAGGAGGGGCGGCCGCAGCTGCATCCAGCCCTGTTGGCTTCCTTCCCAGCTCTCCTTCGCCAGCCTCCTCCTCCTCCTCTTCCTCCTGTATGAGTCAGGCGTTTCCCGGGGTTCGGAGCAGCTACGCGCAGCCTGGGCGCCCGGTGCCTTAGCAGCCGCCGCCGTCTCCGCGTCAGGAGCCCCAGTGCCGAGGCCGCCACCGCGGCAACCCGGGGCCGGGGGTGCGCGCACCATGGAGAGGGCGGCCCAGGGCTCAGACGGCGGCGGAGGCAGCAACAGCAGCAGCCGCAGCAGCAGCCGCGCCACCTCCGCGGGCTCCTCGCCGTCCTGCTCTCTGGCGGGCCGGGCGGTCGCCGGGCGGTCGGCCGTGGCCGGGCTGGTCGGCGGGGGCAGCCGCAGCAGCCCAGGTTCGGTGGCCGCTAGCCCGTCCGGCGGAGGCGGCCGTAGGAGGGAGCCGGCGCTCGAGGGCGTGCTCAGCAAATACACCAACCTCCTCCAGGGCTGGCAGAACAGGTAACGAGCCGCTGCCCGTGCCACCAAGTGTCCCTCCCTGCGCTCCGCTCAGAGTGCGTGTGTGTATGTGTGTGTATGTGTGCGCGCGCGCGAGTGTGCGTGGCCAGCGACCGGGGTGCTGTCTGCTGGGGTGCCCTTCCTGCATTCCCGCTCCTTTCCAGGTACGGTGCTCAGTATGGGGGCGCCGGTGACCCAACCCCAGGGCCGCACCGCAGTGGCAGGGAGGGAGGTGAGAGCCCTGGTTTTCTTCTGTCCTGGCACCTGCAGAGACCGGAGTGGCAGGCGCCGCGCGCTGGTCCCGGGCCTGCCTGCTAGTGGTTTCCCGCACCCCTGAGCAGTGGCTGAGAAAGGAAGGCAGAGGGGGCATGCTTTGTGCCAGGATGAAAAGCGTTAAGACCTCTGGCACGAGCACAGCAATTCTCTTCCGAACTTAGTTTATTTAAAACTTTACAGTTTAGAAACACCATCACCACCAACCAAAACCTGTCACTTATCCTGGGTGTCTTCCCTCCCCGGTGCTACCCTCTGCCCAGTTGGCTTGGAACCTCCAATCTCTGCAACGGAAATTTAGTTTTAAAAAGAGAAAACACCTCCCTTCCAAAATGGACAGTTTGCTGTATAATAATAATAATAATAATAATAATAATAATAATAGTGATTCCCCGTTAGGTGCCTTTGGAAGTTTCCTGTTCACTACCCTCACAGTTGTGAAGCCTATTTATGGGGATATCAGGGGAAGGGGCTCCCAGCACACTTGGGATGTGGGTATTGTGTGGACTGCAGTAGTCAGGACTGAAAGGATCAGGTGTGATACTGCTGTTTACATTATTTTACAAAGCAAGCCCGAGGTGAATACAAGTGGTCCTGCCTGAAGGAGGGGTATTTTTTTTGGAGCGGTGGTTGATCAGATCTTTTGTCCTGCCCTTAGTAGCCCTTGGATGTTAGGATTTGGCAATCCTGGGAATGCTTGTGAGAGCCACTCTCCTCTGCTAGTTAGACTAGATTACTTGGCCATCTCTCCCTGTAGATGGTTTGTAAATGTTAAGATTGCTTCCGGCTGAAACCTGTCAGGAACTTATTTCTGTGCAGTTCAACTAAGGAGGAAGATAACTTTCCAAGTTTGAAAAGTGAGTCGTTTCTATACTGATACTATAGACAGACAGAACTTTCCAGTTACCCGGTTTCCTTGGAGATCTGCTGTGTTGTGGAAGCTGCACTTCAACTTTTAATTCTTCTTATTTCTCAAAATAGCCCCAGTATCTGCTCTTGCCTCTCCCTTTTCTCCTTCAATTTTTGAAAGCCAAAAAAGAATAACACCAGAGAGCTAAAATGACTACATCTGATTTCATTTTTTTTTGGTAATTGTGTCTTCCTCATGGTGCCGTGTCAGGAACAGCGTTTTCTTTGTGTGTTGGCAGTCACTTTGTTTGTTTGTTTGTTTTTGGCAGTCGCTTTCTATTTTTATTTTTGCAAGTAGCTAATGAGGGCAACAGAGTTTTTACCCTGGATTGCAATTATTTTACTGGGGGACTATATTTTACGTAGAACATTGATGAAAGGATTTATTCTTTGGAGTGGGTTTAAGAAAAGTTGGAGTAACTCATGCCTTTGTGCAAGTTAAAATCTACTAGGGTATTTAGGTAAAGGCAAGATTGATAAGAGGCAAATTAAAAAAAACTACATGATTGGCAAGCTACGTAAGTGAAATGTGATAGCAGGCATACTACTGAGGTCTCATCTTGGGTGACTTTGTTGCTGCGGTTTATAGCTACCTGCCATTGTTGGTTGTTCTTAGCAGTAGTAGACTCATCATTTTCTAAGTCTACCACCAACTCCAAAAGCATTGTCTCTTTCTAATGGTTAATGTCTCCGTGTGAGGGTTACGTTTCCCACATCCATGTTCTCTGACAGTGACCAAAGGCCCATTAATGATCTGGAGAAGATTTATCATGGCTCTGGGATTTCACACCCCTGCCTTCTCAGGGAGTCTGAGAAAGGCAGAGCTGCATCCTTGAGAAGGAAAAGAGAGGAGGATAAAGAGAGAAAACCTAGATAATGTATTTTTTGTTTCAGAACCTGTTTGTTTGGAGACTATTTTATTGGGGCCCTGCGTTGTGCGAGGCACTGTTCTAGAAGCCAGAGTTACTCCAGTGAACAAATACATAGTCATATCTCATGAAATCATGGAGGAGACTCAGGATTAAATAGACAGAGGTCACGCTTTCCTAGTCTGGGGGCAATGCCTTAGTGCAAATAACTAACTTGGGTTACCTGCACCTAGGGCTTGTGGCATCTTCCTCTGACAGTTCTTTTCAAATTGCCTGCAGTTAATACCATCTCCAGCCATGAAGTTCTTGGCTTGTCTTCCATGCTTTGGTAGTGCCCTTCACACCAATCACCCACTAGGAGTTTTTAATCTGGTGTCCTCTCTCATGTCCTCGAGTTGCTGTAAAGCTTTTATTTTCACATCCACTATCATATTCTGCCTCAATTTATTTGTCACACTCTCAGCCCCATCACTATGCCCTTCAGAAGGCAGTTGGGGCCAGCCCACGAAATATATGACATAGAGGTCACAGGAGAGAAAACTTCATGTTGTTAGACACACTCTACTCAAGAGTCTGGGACATGGGGCTCACACTCACTGGCTGAAACAATCAGAGCAGGGGAAAATGTACAGTGAGGAGTTTCTATACTTTATTATTACAGTTATTTAAAGTAAATACTTTAGCCTCTGATAGCATGGTATAGATTACAGGATACTGTTGAAGAGTGCATTTAACTGAACAAAAGTTTTCAGAAAGTAGCAGGTGCTATGAAGATTAGCAAATGATGAAATAAAGGTAAGTATGGAAATAATTTTGTGCGGCTGTAGTGTCTTTACTGAAATTCACACCAAAAATTAGTTATCTTTTGAGAAAGAGAGAGAGAGAGAGAAACATTGATTTGTTGTTCTACTTATCTATGCATTCCTTGGTTGCTTCTTGTATGTGCCCGGCCCCGGGATCAGACTGCAACCTTGGCATGCGAGAACATGCTCTAACCAACTAGCTACCTGTCCAGGGTCTGAAATTCACATTTTAACTGAGGACACGTCTGTTCACCCATGTTTTGGGTTTTGTATGGAATGAGCCAGGGGAGAGGGGGTAGCTTGAGGAAGCAGGCCAGTGCCAGATCACACAGTGCCTTGTAGGTAGGGAAGACTTTAAGTCTGTGTTTCAGAAGGATGTTAGGCAGAGAAGAGACATGGTCTGATTTATGCTTTAAAAAGTTCTCTCCCAGCCAGGGCAACATAACCAGGTTGCAAGCTAGGTCTCCAGCCAGGTCCCCAGCTGGAGGCAGGTGAAAGGCAACCATACATTGATGCTTCTCTCCCTTTCTGCCTCTCTCCCTTCCCCTCTCTCTGGAAAATAATAAATAAAATCTTTAAAAAAAAAAGTTCTCTCTGGCTACCACTGTGTTGTGATGATTTTCAAGGGGCAGGATTGAGAAGCAGAGATATCAGTTAGGAGCCTATCATGGTGGCTTAGATTTAGGGGACAGGGAAATGGAGAAAAGAGACCAATTTGGAATGGGGAAGGTAAAAATGGCTGATGGATGGATGATAAGGAGGGGTCAAGGACAGCTCTTGGGTTTGTAGGCCTGAGAGGCTGGGAGGCTGAGGTGTCCCTTTTGGAGATGAGAGTCATGGTGGAGGAACATGCTTGCGGGTAGGATGGGGTACAACCAAGAGTTCCGTTTAGGTTGTGTTCAGTTTGCAATGTCTGCACCTACTATGAAATTGGCTACATGAAGTCTCATTTGCTCTAAGGCTAATTTTAGTCTCTAACCAAAATGGAACTACTTTGAATTTGCTTATCGTCAAGTGATGGAGGGAATAATTTGTAATTGGATCTGGGAAATGATATTTATATTTGAGGGTCTTCATTGCTGTTCAGTTTTTGTTCTTTGCAGAAAGGACGACACTGCAAGTATGTAATCAAACTCCAATTCCTTTTTTGGCGATTGGCGTGGTTGTACAAAATCAGTAAAATACTGAAAGGTTAATCCTGAATAAAATAATGTAGACTAGTGTTCATAAAACAAAACCTCAGGCCGCCAGTGAACATTTACATGGAAAGTAAAAGTAGTGTGGGCTCCAAGTCAAATCCTGACATAGACATTTAGCATGTGTCATCTTGGGCCAGTCCCTTAATTGCTCTGGGCTTCCATTTTTCATCTCTTAATGATGAACATGATGTTACTCTTGCCCTTCTCATTAGGATGAAATGAGGATCCTGATGAAATGAGGATCCTGGTGTATTAGGCACTGAGAATAGTGCATAGCAGCATCTGAAGAAGCAGTAGCTATTATTGGACCTTCAATTTGTCCCTTTGTAAGTGGACCTTTTCTGATCCATAACATTCTTGGTTCATTTTGTGGACACTGTGATTACCTCGGGACCCCATTAACATAGTTATTGTAGGATTTTTTGGAGAGGGATTGATGATCTGTTTTGAAGGGATCAGTTTTTTAAAAACTTGGGCCCAAATATTTACATCTCTGGGGGAAGTGAGTTACCCCCTCCTCCAGCCTCTAATTTCCTTCAGTGCTTTTGTTTTCCTCTGTAACACTTACCATCATCCTACATGCTCAGTATTTTACTCTTTTGTCTTTTGGCACCAGATAAAAGCTTCCTGAGGACAGAGAATGATTTTGTCTGTCTTGTTCTCCACTGTATCCCCAATAAGGGTTCAGTAATATTACAGAATGACTAAGAAAGTGAATCAATGGCAGAGAAGAAATCAAGCCAGAATTAAATTCAATTTGGCCAGTATTAGCTGTTGTTATAAATCTTGGCTCTCTACATGCTGATAGCCTTGTCCTTGAGTTTATGTTTATCATTTTCCCTGCTGTCTACAACCATCAGTCTTTGTCCCCTGGGTAAGAAAGTCTGTTTTTCTTGTGGCATTGGCACCCTGACTAGGGCCCACATCAACCCACCCGTGTGGGCCTTTAGTGACCAATATCCAGGGCTCATGCACTACTTGATCTGCATCAACCACATGCTTGGAGAATGCAGTGTTTAGCCTGTAGACATGACTTCCCTGAGTTCTCCCCTTTAGAAAGTTACTAGGGCACACATTAACTTTTAAAACTCCACTGGATTAATATGAATGCTTTTTGAGAATTCCAATACATTTATTTATTTATCCAGTAAATTGAAAAATCACTGCTCTGGATTTATGTTCTTGCCACCTTCAGAAGTGTTTGCATGTATTGCTTTCTAGGTTGCCAGATTGTTCTGAGTCGGCACAATCAAATCCTTTAGGGACACTAGACTTCTTTTGTATTTTTAATTTTTTTCAAGTACAGTTGAATTACATTCAATATTATTTTGTATTACTTTCAAGTATGTAGCTTTCTTCATCAACAATAATAAAGGGGTGGTTGCCTAGGTGGTTTGCCCTAAGGAGAAATTGGTTTCTTGCTTATTTCAGCTTCTGGTGGCTACTGGCATTCCTTGGCTTCTGACCGCATCCCTTTACGTTTTGCCTCTGTCTTCACATTGCTCTCCTGTCTTTGACAAATTTCCCCCTTTCTACCTCTTAGAAGGACTGCATTTGCATTTAGGGTCCACCCAGATAATCCAGGATAATCTCCCTAGCTCTAAACTCTTAATCTAATCACTTGTGCCATATGCTAAAATCTTTGCAGCATAAAGTAACCCTCACAGGTTCCACAAATGAGGACCTGGACATTTAGGGGTGGGGATATGGCATTCATAGCCTCCCACACAGACATAGTTCTAAGTCATAGTTGAAGCTCTCTGTCTCCCTTCCCCATCCACCTTTCCCGCCATTCCCTGGTTGCCACGGTGACAGCCATCTCTGTCTAGGAAGGGCTCAGGCTGCTGTCTTGACTGCAAGTGGGCTTGTTAGGAAGCATTGGTGGATTCATTCATCTGTCTAATAGACAGACCCCTTGGGCAAATGTAGGTAGGTGATATTTTGAGGGAAATTGTTTCTAATGCCAGTATGGAAAATTAGTTTCCCTTAATGGGAAAGTGAGAGTTTCATTAATACTATAGGAGAATCATCTTAGAAAGCACATGTGATAATCTGTTGTCCACTTTATCATTGGAATACTAAGCCTGAAGACTTTTTTTTAAGGTATAATTAACATACAATAAAAGGTACATATAGGTCTTGGGCATTCTTTTTGATGAGTTTGACAGTGGTCTATACCCTGTAATCACTGCTCCAAAAGGTACAGAACATTTCTACGCCCCTTACCCCAAAGTGTCTCCCAGTTAATTCACCCTCCCCTGCAATCTGTTTCTGATTTTTATCACCATGAAGAAGTTTTGTCTGTTCTTGGATTTTATAGAGATGGAACCATATAGGAGATCCTTTTTGGAGTCTGTTTTACTTAGCCTAGGGGCTTGTCCAGGTTGCAGAACCTACCAGTAGTTTATAAATTGTTTCTTTCGGCTGTTCAGTAGTAGTACATTTTGTGGCCGCACCACAATTTGTTTATCCATTTACCTATAGGTGGACATTTAGGTTGTTTCTAGTTTTGGCTACTACAAATAAAGCTGCTGTTATACATAAGTCTTTCTGTGGACATGTGCTTTTGTTTCTCTCATGTACACAGCGGGACTGGAATGGCAGGGCCTTAGGACAGGTGCATGATGAAACGCCCAGTGTCTGCAGCAGTGGCTGAGCCATTCATTGCACAACCCCACCAGCAGTGAAGAAGCAAACGGGTTGTTCCCCATCCCAGCCCACCTCTGTATTGCTACCTGGGAGCCTTGGAAGGCAGGGCCTGCCTCTTTCTCACGGAAGTCACCCTACTTCTGAGAGGGGCAGTCTGTATAGCCTAGGTGCCAGCTTGGCCTCCTGTTTGCCATGTGACCTTGGGCAAGTCACTTGACTCTGTGGGCCCTGGTTTCTTCATCTGTATCACGACACTAACCTTGCAGTATCGTGAAGCTACAAGAAACACCAGGCCTAGCACTGTGTTTGACGCACAGTAGGCCCTCAGCAGTTTGTCTACTGGGAGTCTTGTGTTTTAGACAGACCAATGGGTGATGACTTCATGGAACCTGGGGGACAACGAGAGGGTGGTTCTTTAGGACCCAGCCTTAGCAAATATGCAGGTGTTTCTTAGCCCTTCCTCCTAATGTGTGGGGACACAAGTGATGGAATTTGCTGCTCAGACCGTGGCTTCTCAGCGTCTGCTCAAGCGGTCAGTTGTTGGAGAACTGCGGGTAGAAAGAAGAGATTCGAGCCCCTGTGTCCTGAAAGGAGGCTGGAAATGACGGTGCCGGAAATGTGGGAGGTGTGCTCAGCTCTGCCTGGCTTCTCTGCCTGATGCGAGTTGGGGCCAGGCCAAGACAATTAAAAAGAAAGTCATCCGGCATTAGATTTTGGATAACCCAGACTGGGTCGAATATGGTCGCAGCCCAGAAAGAAAGTGCTTTATTTGTCCCTCATGCCATGAGCAATAATGATAAAATTAGGGAACATTTACACAGTCTTGTTGCAAGGCTCTTCTTTGAAGGTCAACTAAGGCATTTGAACTTTCATGTTGAGCTGTAGTTTTTAGAGGACTATTTATGCTTTTACGTGGTTTGATCCCTTTCTATAAATATTTCGGTGAGAATGTAATGCGTTGAAAGGTGCCCAGCATCGGTTTTTAATAGCTTTTCCAGGATGTGTGTTTCTCTGTGATGCCTGTCATGTGACTAGCGAACAATGAGAAGTGGCTAGTGGGTGGGGTTGGAAACTCCCTAGGAACTAAGGCAATTCAGGTTCAACTATGGTGGGACTGAGGGCTCTTGCTGGGCCCCTTGTGCAGGGGCGTTGAGTGTATTACATGACAAATACAAGGGACCCTACACTGACCTCGGCAGTGGTCACTCTGTCAGCGCCATGGTGGGCTGCTCACAATGCAGTGAAAACCACGGGGATGGTTTTCCTGCGTCTTTTGGTTGTTGATAGAATCCGGAAAAATTGGGAAACTTTCCAAGTCTGGAATGAGCCACAGAATCAACCCTCAGACACACTCCTCTTTATATGTAATTAGGCCTGGTGGGATGCTTGTACCCTACCTATTTGTTGAGAACCTTTTGGGTACATGCCACATGCCACGTGAGATGCCGGAGGCACAGAAGGAAGAGCTCAGACCCTGACCCAGGAGTTGACAGCCTGCCACAGGGTCGAGCAAACGTTTTCTGGAAAGAGCCAGATAGTTCATATTTTAGGCTTTGTGGGCTGCTGTCTCAGTGGGAACTACCGCCCACCCATTGGACACAAACAGATGTGTCTGTGCTCCACCAAAACTGCATTTCCAAAGGCAGGTAGCGGGCTGGATTTAGTCTGTGGGCTGTAGTTTGACCCTCCCTGGACTAGAAGGGCACCCGCACATCTCGGTCAGGGTCAAGGCAGCCTAGAGCGGTTGCCAGGAGGACAGATTGCTGCAGTCCAACGGCTGTGCTGAATTCTGGCTCTGCACATACTCTGTGTGACCTCGCACAGCTGTTTAACCTCCTGAACCTCAGTTTCTGTATCTGTAAAGTGGGGGTAATAGAGTGTCTGTGCCCTAGGGTTGTTGGAATCAACTGAGACGCTCACTGTGTATCAAGGGTTTGAGACAGTGGCTGGCATATAGAAAGCACCTAATAGACACAGCTGCGATTATGTATTGTGATAAGGGAGGTGAGCTGTTACTTTAGGGTGAGAACACTAATTCTGTTTGGGGGAACAAAGGAGAGAAAGCATCAGGTGATGGAAGACTTGGAATATTGAAGAGAGCATTTCATCCTGCAGATCAGAGCTTGGGGAGGGCATTGGTGGTGGAAGGCTCTGTGAGGACAGAGGTTTGAGGCAGGAAAGGAGGAGGTTAGTTTGGTATGGCTGGAATGCAGGTTGTGTGTGGAGTACAGCCAGAGATGAGACTGTAAAAGGTAGACCAGGCTCTAAAAGGATACTTTAGGAAAGTTCTCGAAAGATATTCGTGTTACCAGAGGGGAAGAAGAAATACATTTGTGGGCCCAGGGAGAATCAGGCACTTTACATATATGATACAGTTTAATCCTTAAATTGAGGTGGGGGAGGTGTTGCAGATCGATCTACTTTCCCTTTCTAACATAGTCACAGGACCCCAGGTTTTAGCTGGATGCAGAATTGTCCTAGATAATATATACATGCACTCCTCCTCTCCCTTGAAGCAATGCGATTTTATTTTGGATAGAAGCAGAGTTGCCACATAGTCATTTCCTGGAACCTTCTTTACAGCCTGTCCTCTTTTTTCTTTCCTTGCGGAATACCAGAGATGTGGCCAAAACTGGAATACAGCCATGATGGCTGGAATTCCAGCAGCCTTCTTGAGCCTCTGAGGATTTTGTTGATCAGAGTCACCTCACAAATCCTGGGCTGCCACCCTCTGGAATTTCTTGATGGGGGTAGTAGGTCTCTTTTTAAGGCCACTATTCACAGCCAAATCTAACCCTAACTCATGCAGGTCAAATCTTGATTTTAAAGGTGAACAAACAGGCATTGAATGACATGAGTTGCACATTTAGTAAGTTGCAGAGCTGGGAATTGTTTGATTCTAAAGCATGTTTTTTTCCCAGTAGTCTGGAAGAAACTTGGAGATGTTCTATCCCCTCATTTTATAGATGAGATCATGGGAGGGTTTGCCTCAGGGTAAGACAGTAACAGCTCATTTCAGGGCAAGATAATCATTATTTCTGCTTTATCTCCCACTCTCTCCCTCTTCTCTGTGGCTTTCCCAAAGAAAGAGCCATGTGTTTTCATTAGTGATTTTGTAGATGAGAAAATCTTTCTGTGAGTTGTTGATGTCTGGTAGTTTCTTCCTGGTCAGACACCATCACTGTTTTAGGGCTGTGTTTAGAGCCTTGCCTCTTTCCACCCGGAACCTTGTCCTTAGTAATTACTTTTCTTGCCTGTATTGTCTTTTTTTTTTTCCCCCCACTTGGGCTTTTAGGGCTAGGTGAGGGGGCTCTTTGGCCCTGTGACTGTTGGTTAGCACTGACAACAGATGTGCCTTGATTTTCATGGAGGAGGCTTTCCAAGTCATTAAGCTCAGTGTGCACTTTGGCTTAAGTGGGTGACATGTTTGGAATGCCCTTGCTTTGGGGATTCTCACGTATCTGAGTTTCACCCTATTACTCATACCTTAAAAATGGGCTTCCCGGCTCCCTTGGCTAACTGCACAGCATAGAACTTTTCTGACTCATGTAGTGGATTGGTTCCTAAAAGTTGAACAGGACAAAAAAGCCAGTTTGCACTGGTCAGTGCTGCTGAGAGGGTTGCACATTTATTGTATAGCATATAGTTGTGCTACTCTTTGTACTAGGAAAATTATTTGTGGTAAGTTTTATTAGTCTGGCTAATGTGGGCTTTTAATTTTTAACGAAAATTTGGCAGTTGATATCTTGGCTCAAAGTGCACGGTAACACTTATTATAGGCACTTAGTTTAATTTGGAGCTCCTGTTACTGGAATTCTTCTGTCAAATACAGTTTTTGTGATTCCTTCAGAGTCATTTGAAACTCAGGAAAATAGTATTAAAAGCCAAAACTCCACAGGTTTTTTCTCATGTTGAATAGCAAAATAGGTTTTGTTTTATTTTTTAATGGGGTAGCGTAAAGATACTTCAGAAAATCTGTGTCTCCAAGGAAGTGAACTGAACATTTGTCTATGAAGTAAAGTTTAAGTATAGATGAAGTAGCGTTTTTTTGAACAAAAGCGAAGAATGATTTAACCTGGAAGAGACCAAATGGCAGTTATTCACATCAGAATGTCTGAATTTCTGTTTATCTGAAGGCTTCCTTCCTTTTCCTCTCCAGAATTGTAGCAGTTACTAGTATTTTTAGTGTTTTTTTGTTTTGTTTTGTTTCCGTATTTATTTTTTGCTTTGTTTCTTAGTTTGAAACTCTAAATTCCTTTGTAACATTATATACAAAATATGCATTTTGTAAAAACTAAATGCAGCGTGTGATCTGGTATTTTCTTATCCTATAAGTGACATTATTATGATCATCGGGAAATTTGTAAAAGATCGATAGATAATAGTACTGTATATGCTAATTAATTTGATTTTAATATTTGTACACTGAAGTGTTTAGGAGTAAATGGGGCATTATGTTGATAACTTTCAAAGGGTTCAACAAAAATAGAGGAGAGAAAATGATAAAGCGACTGTGGTAAAATGGTACTAGTTCTTTAGGGATAAATACTTCTTTGTATTATTCTGATAACTTCTTTGTAAATTTGAAATTATATTAAATTTCACACTGGCTGGTGTGGCTCAGTGGATTGGCACTGGTCTGCTATTCCAAAGGTCTGTGGTTCGATTTCCCAGCCAGGACACATAACCAGGTTGCAAGCCAGGTCTCCAGCCCGGTCCTTAGCTGGAGGCAGGTGAAAGGCAACCACACGTTGATGTTTCCCTCTATTTCTTCCCTCCTCCCTACCCTTTTCTGCGAAAATGATACATCTTAAAAAATATATATATACAAAAATGTTTTGGCTTGTTTTAAAAAATGGTTAGGAGACATGTAATAATACTTGCTGGCTGAATGTAGCATATATCTAATAAAAATTGTCATTTGTCTTAACTCTAGTCCATTGATCATGGAGTGTCCATTCTGTAGGCTTCATCCAGTCTAGTTTGGAGATGCCTCAAATGTGGAAACATAAATTTTAGACAATCCAGATATTAACTACGGTGCGATGCAGTTGATTGAATTTGTTAGTGCCTATGAGCCACTGTCCACGAAACTAGGTAAAGCCTGTATATTTGCAGCTTATGGAAAAAAAAAAAAAGGTCTGTAAGCCAAAGGCTTGGGAGATTTGTGTATTTATCCCTTCCCTGTTTAGTTGTTTCATTTCATATGAGTACCGGCTGATTTTTTCATCTGTAAATGGGATGAAATAGGAAACATTGCCTGGCCCCCCTCCCCACCTTATTCTAACTAAAAAAAAAAAAAAAATTGACTGGAATATCATTAATAAGTATTTTAAACCTCCAACTTTATTATGGCATTCAATCATTTAGAATTGTGGTCACACTTGTTTTAAAATTGCTTGTAAAACATTTCTTGATTTGTACACAGAAGTATTTTGTTACAGGTTGTTTCATGACCTTGGATATGTTCTATCTTGGAGAATGTTCCACGTGTACTTGAAAAGATGTATTCTGTGGTCATTGGGCTGATTATACTGTTCAGTCCTTCTATATCCTGATAGATTTTTATAATTTTGAAACCGTGGTCTAGAGTGAAAAGCACAACCTCTGCCCATAGTAAGTTATGTATTCAAATTTTCCCTTGAATTTGTGTCTTTTCACAGACTGCTTCATTTTTATATTTAATATCCCTGAATACCACCTGCATAAAGTCACAAGAACTTGATATTTCTTCTTTCTTTTTTTTTTCCGAGGGGAAAAGCAAACACAAATATTATAAGACAGGATGCTGTTAACTTCATTTTATGAGGCTCACTCCCCAACTGCCCATCCTCTGCCCGTATTTTAGCCAAATACCTGAAAATCAGGCAGCTGAACATGCTTTTTTAGACAACTTCGATGACTACAATTCAGACTTAGTGTAAATATTTTGATTCCCTCATTCGGTGACCATTGGTATAAAGAAATATGTGTTGGTTCTAATGAGGGGACGAGTGAGGGCCATCGGAGGGGTTCTGAGACCAGGCTCACTGGTTAAGAGCGCGGAATAGACTGACCCATTGGAGAGATGTTTGCAGAAGGGACCGTTAGACAATCCACCCCCTTTTACGAGATAAATTTGCCTGTCTCCCTTTAAACTTCCACTCTAGATTTAAATATGTAAAATCTCCCATAATATTTCCAGCCTGTTGTAGGGTCAGGGTGGCCCCTAGCCCACACCTCTAGAAGAAGGGCCAATGAGAGACTTTGGGTGTTTGGTTAGAGCTAACCCAGCTGAGGACCCTGCACGCAACTGGGGCCTGGTCTCTGATCCAGGTAACAAACATGTTGCCCTCTTTCCCTGTCCCCTCACCACCCCACTCAGTTGACCTTCATGCATTTTAAGTGTGGCAATGAAAAAATTGGTTCCCGGAGTGGCGGTGAAAATATCAGACTCTTGTTGTGTATAGAGCACAGATAGAGATATAGTACACAATCTATCATTCATGTCAATTGTGGGGGTTGCTTAGGGAAAGGATTGTTTAGAAATGCTCCTTGGGGGATTGAGAGAGGTGCTGAGCGGAAGAGCTGCTGGGATTTGAACAACTCATTGAGAGGGGGCGGGAAGTGATGCTGCTGAAGTTTGTTGCCAGAAAATATTTTCACCCGCAGTTTTTCGTGACTGCCACAAAAGGAAGGAGAACTGAGTCATGTCATGGAGAAGTCAGGTTAAATGGGAGGCAGTTGTTCCTGTCAGAGAGCTTCATTAAACGGCACAGGAAGGAGTTGGAAAATAACGAGACTTTCCTTTGGCCTGCAGTTCTTTAGGAAAAGGCCTGTGAAAAGCAGCGGAGTAAGACAGGTCTCCTCAGGTGCTGCCAGCCTGCTTGGTGGTCACGGTGGGAGCCTTCAAACTGGTGTCTTAGAATCTGTGCCTCACCTGGTCTCCCATCCTTTGGGCAATTGGCAACATTGGAGTGTGGACTGGATAATGGGTAAGACTACCGAGTCAGTATTAAACGTCCAGAAATTGATCATTGAATTGGGGTTATATAAGAGAATGTCCTTGTTCTTGGAAAATACCTAATGGGATATTCGGGGATAAAAGATATCTTTGTATGACTCACAAATGGTTCAGGCAAAAGTTGATGTAGGGAGAGAGGGAGAGGGAGCGGGGAAGGGGAGGGAGAGGGAGCTGGACCAGTGTGGGTGGAGGGGAGGCAAGAGGGGAGAAGAGAGACAGGGAGAGCCTAGCACATGATAAAGCAGATGGACCTAAACAGGAGTTCTTTGTGATATTCTTGCAACTCTTGTGTAAGTTGGGATCCTTTCACAGAGTGAAGGAACAAGAAGGAAACAAGAAAACACTGTTTCTTTGAAAAACACAAGTCACATCATGTTCCAAATGTCATTTGAAGTTGCAAGTACATGACGTGATGGAAAGGGAGCCATTATGTTGCAAGATGCAGGAAGGCAGGTGTGAGACCCACGTCTGGCACAGTGCCCGGCATGGAGTAGCCGCTCGGTGAACATGGGTGTGAAGGAGGAAATCAGAGCAGCACGAAAGGTGGGGTCAGCCTTTCCTGCCCAAGCGCCTCACACCTGGCCAGGTTGGATGTGGTGCCCCAGACATGCCTTTCTGTGCCTCTGTGGCGGTCAAGAAAGTCACCAAGTGGAGAAGTTTTTGTCTCAGGGACCTTGCCTTGCAATTTGTGTGATGGATGAGACCGATACCCTAATTTTAAACTTCTTGTTTGTAAAAACACCCAGAGAAATCAAAGCAGAGCATTTGCGACATTTTTCTTGTATTGGTTCCCATTTTAAAAGTAGAAAATCTCCGAAGAAAATAAGTGTTTAGGTAGAAAGAAGCTAAAGTTACTTTTATTACGCTAAACTAGACATAACAGAACTATTTTAACCATTTTTAGGTGTTCAGTTTGGAAGCATCAAGGACATTCACATGGTTGTGCCACCACCGCTCCTGTCCATTCCCAGAACTTGGTCATCACCCCTAGCTGAAACCCTACACCCATTAAGCAATAACTTTTATTATTATTATTTGCTTAGCAAACCATTTATTCTGCAGAATTATAATCATTACCCTTAGTAATAATAGGCTGCAGGAGCCCCAATCTAAAATTGGAGTCACCAAAATTAGAGAATTTAATTAATCATCCTGAAAAGCACCACTTAGAAATTTAACAGGAACATCTGTTGCTAGTTTATACAAATTAGCTTTCCCTAAAGATGATAACTTATACACTATATATTATTTAAAATGATACGTAAACCCTAAGGCTTTCTAGAAACTTCTTAAAATTAACTTTATGGTGGCATAATTAACAGACAAATGTACCTGTTTTTAGTATATAGTTTGATGACTTTTGTATTAAATACAAATACCATTGCCAGTTTTCTTTTGATTATTCTTTGTGTTAATGATTTATTTTTTTCTAGTTTTAAAGATATTATTTCAGGGTCCTTGTAGAAAACTTGGAAAATTCAGAAAACTGTAAAGAGAAAACAAAAGACATCAAGTACTGCTGAGTTCCCCCAAAACATTATCAGTTTCCTCTCTCCCTCTCTCTCTTTAAAAAAAAGAGTTTTTGTTTTTGTTTTTTTAAAGAGCCGGTTAGGCTTACAGCAAATTGAGCAGAATTAAGATTTCCCATATACCACTCCCCTCCCCACAGCCTCTTTTATTACATATGAAGTTACAAAAATAGCATCTGCCGGCTAAAATACAATTCAGAAATGCTAGCCTTCTGAGCTCGGGTCACTTTTCTCCAGAAGCTTCTCTGGCTTCCTGACTAGTGCAGATCTTGGAACTTAGGTCACCCCACACCATCCTGTTTTGGGGCTCATGCCCAGGTTGTGCCAGGAAGGCAGCCATGAGATTTGCACTTGCTAAGCAGGTGCTCAGTATTTGCTGGGTGAGCCCATGCCTGGATTTGCCCAGCGTCAGAATTTTGCTTTCTTATAGGCTTGCTTAGAAGTATTCTTCTAGGGGCGGGCTCCATATGATTCGAAAAGGGCTGTGGCAGCCCTGGCCACGTGGTTCAGTTGGTTGGAGTGTTGGTCCCTGCAAAAAGGGGTTACCGGTTCAATTCCCAATTTTGGTCAGGGTACATGCCTAGGTTGTGGGTTCCATCCCTGGTTGGGGTGCGTACAGGAGGCAACTGATCTGTGTTTTCTCGCATCTGATCTGTGTTTCAGGCATCATTGTTTCTCTCTAAAAATCAATGGAAACAGGTCCATGGCTGAGGATTAAAACTAAAACAAAATGGCTTTGGCAAATAAAAAACAATAAACCTCTGGCTACTTGCTTCAACATGAACAGAGGGGAGATGTCGGAGGGTGTTCAGGAACTAGGAAGTTTACACCAATTTTCAGGGACCTTTGTAGACAAGCAGGTTGTGTTCTCTTCGTGGATGAGTTTCTTGGGCCTTTTCTTTTTGAAAGGAGGATGAAGGATCACAGAGGATGGTTCATGCGAAAAAGAGCAGGTAAATTCTCTCCCAGATGGTGAGCAGCACAGGGAGATGGAGGTTGGGGGATGGGGAGTCATAGATAACATGTGGCTGATGCCTGTATGAGGAGAAGTGGGTCACGCAGTCCCTTGTGATAGCTTCCAGAAACTCAGGAAGGCTCAGAGATGCTCATTTGGTGTCTGAGCAGGGAAAAGGGAGGGAGGGCAAGAATAACACTCAAACCGATGGTGTTAAGCTGGGGAGGACCTGCTTTACCTAGACTACCTTAACTGTACTCTCTCCATTGTAGCCTTGCTCTCTCACGTCGGCCAGTTGGATCTGAGTAAAGGAATTTGTCTAGATAACGGAATATTTGAGCTGGTTTCCCTTGTTGCATTTCATTTCCATAGTCTGTTTATAATCCCAATGGATGTGAATGCTCTTGTAGCCTTGAATGTGAATTGAAGGCAGGGTTCTGATTTGTTTAATTTTACAGCATGTTATTGAACTCAGTGAGTGTAGCTGAGGGTCCGAGTGACAGGCCTAGAATGGCCCCTGGCAGCCTTGATTTTGTGTGGCACCTCTGGTGTGTGGGCTACCAGTGCTTAGGAGGTTGATAAAACCTCAAAACAACTCTAGGAAGAGACCACTGAAGCTCCCTATTTGCGGGATCCTGGAGGCTTGAGGTATTTATTGCTCACGGAAGCTTTTCTTGTACGTGATTTCTTAAACATTTTAGCACAGTGCTAAGATGGTCCTCTCTGTTCTGGGAAAGTTTGAAAGAAGAGTTTAATAATGGAATAGATCGGGCCTTAGGAGACAGGGCTTTATTTTCCTTATCTGATAGGCAATTTCATGCTCTGCATTTGGGAGAACCTGATGTTAAGTAGCCCTGGGAAGGCATATCACAGTTCAGTAATCATCCTGACATTTAACCTGTATCCTTTTTCTTTTCTTTTTTAAAAAAGATTTTATTCATGTAAAGAGCTGGGAACAGAGGGAAAAAGAGAGGGAGAGTAACATCGATGTGTGAGAGGGACATCAATCAGTTGTCTCTTGAACATCCCTAACTGGGGACCAAGCCGACAACCCAGGCATGTGCCCTGATTGGGAATTGAACTGGCGACCTTTTGGTTTGCAGGCTGATCCTTGATGCACTGAGCCTCACGAGCAATGTCTGTATCCTTTTCTGGAAGCATTTTCCAAAACAAACAAAAAAGGCCCTCTGATGAACTTGTCCCATCCTCAGTTTGCAGGTGAGGAAACTGTCCCAAAGAGATGATGTTTATAGTTCAAAGTTCTGTGAATTTGTGGCAGAGTTAGAACAAGAAACCAGATCTCTATTCTTCAGCCCTGGAAAAACTCCAGAAAAGTGAAGCTAAATATGATCTTCCTGCTCTGTGGTTCTATTATATTGCCACTGGCTCTTCGTTACCTAGCCAGTGCCATGAGACTCATTTGACGTTCTGGTTTGTTTATTAGCTGTGCTGAGTGAAGGAGACAAACCACAATGTGCAGAGATCTTTCTTGAACCCTGTGTACCTGGTGTACGATCATGTTTGAGGGATTTTTTCTCTGAGTCTGATGCTAATTTCCTCTAATATAGAGCAAAGAGAACTGGGTTTAATAGTAGCTTCCAACAGCCAAAGTTGCTTTTATTTTATTTTCCAGATTATGAACAAAGGCCCAGCCTTTGGGACTGACTCTAATCTTACCGGTAGTGAGCACACTGTGGATGGTACACACCTCTAAATTTAGGAGGGTACCTTGCTAAATTAATTAGATTACATTAAAGTTTGGCCAAAGGTCGCTGGTTCGATTCCCAGCCAGGGCAACATAACCAGGTTGTAAGCCAGGTCTCCAGCCAGGTTCATAGCTGGAGGCAGGTGAAAGGCAACCATACATTGATGTCTCTCTCCCTCTCTGCCTCTCTCCCTTCCCCCTCTCTCTGGAAATAATAAATAAAATCTTAAAAAAAAAAAGTTTGGTACTTTTCTCTGTGGGCTGATGTTTCTTAGCAGTGCTTCAGGACAGAACATTCTTCAGTTGCTTGGGGCTAGTTCTATCCTGGTCCTGGGCTTGTTGGCCAGTGTAGCCAGTTTGTTTCCCATGCACACTTCTCCACTGTTGAGGGACCACTGTTTT
The DNA here is from genome assembly GCA_004026585.1 of Noctilio leporinus. Taxonomy (NCBI): domain Eukaryota; kingdom Metazoa; phylum Chordata; class Mammalia; order Chiroptera; family Noctilionidae; genus Noctilio; species Noctilio leporinus. The sequence continues at coordinate 26,349 of PVIW01004528.1, forward strand.
GGACCACCGTTACTAAATGTCTTTTAGGACCCTGTAGAGCTGGTATTTGAGCTTTCCATGTGCTGTAGTAGACCTTACTCTGGTTTTAGTGCAGGGGTTGGTAAACATTTTTTTTTAAAAAGATTTTATTTGTTTGATTTTAGAGAGAAGGGAAGGGAGGGAGAAAGAGAGGGAGAGAAACACCAATGTGTAGTTGCCTCTCACATACCCCCAGCTGGGGATCTGGCCTACAACCCAGGCATGTGCCCTGACTGGGAATCGGAACTGGTGACCTTTTGCTTCACAGGCCGGCACTCAATCCACTGAGTCACAGCTAAGGGTGGTAAACTTTTTCTATAAGAGGCCAGGTAGTAAGTAATTTCAACTCTGTTTTTGTAACATGGCAGTATGTAAACAAGTAGACACAGCTATGTTCCCAATAAAACTTTATTTACAAAGACAATGGTGGGCTGGATTTGGCCCATTGGCCATTATTTGCTGATCGTTGCTTTAGTGGGTTTTTGGAAAACAAGACTGAAACACCCTTGGCTTCTGTGGGTGATGGAGAAAAGGATTCAATACAGGAAACAAACATCTTGGTGAGATTTGGCATCTGTAAGAGGGAAGATGCTTTTATATTATTTTTCAATTACTTTTCCATTATATAACAGAAACAAAAGCTCCTTTTGGGAAAAAATGACCCCAACCCTACTACTCTTAAAACCTCTGTATTTTCATTTTTGTGCATTTCTTTTGAGTCCTGTCTTCTTGTATGTGTACTTTTGCAAAGTCCCAATGTGTTATTTATTATATTTAATAATAATCAGTTGTTATTATTAAAGAGTGGAATACGCCCACATATCTGACAGTTGTTAGTACATTGGGATCTAGTGAAACTGAAAAGAAATAAATTAGATTTGGCAGAGAGGGTATTTTTAAGGACGAGTTGGTGAGGAACACTGTTGTTTTCTGTGTCATTGAATTTTTCAGTGAAAGGGCTATAATTCAGTATTTACCTAAGTCCTTCAAGGTAGCACCTAACAGTTAGGAGAAATTAGGCCAGAGCCTGGCTATTGAGTGCCAAAGTCACACTTTAGCTCTAAGTTAACCCTGTGGTCCCCAGGGTTTCATGGTGTCTTAGACCTTTGCCAGTGGCCACAAAGGCTAGACCATAACAGATTAAAACTTTTTTTCTTGCAGTATAGTTGGTGCACACACAGTAAACTAAGAAACAAAAGACTACACTTCAGCCTTATTCTATATGATATGACTCTAAGGATGTATTTTTCTAAATAGGAATTTCCAAATATGTATATTGGAGAATGGCAAGATTTTTTCTTTTTTTTTTTGAACAACTGTCCAACCATTGCTCAAATTATTTTGAAGTTCCTCTTTTTAAAAAAATATTTTTGAATTGTCTTCAGAATAAGTTGCAGGCTAAAGCAGAAAAGAAGTCTGCCTGCTTTGTAGTCTTACCTCATTTTTAACTAAAAATGGTGTTAGCCAGCACAGCTCCCTCACCTTGGCTACTTCCTGTAGCTCTGAGTTGCTTTCAGCTGTTTCCAGATTTCATAACCAGCCTCACAGCAGATGGGTTTGTCTTAACTGAGCTAAAGGATGTGGGTAATAAAAATAAGCCAGGAGTGGCGGAGGGTATTTTTTTTGGAGGGAACACAAATGTTAATTTTGTTAATGTAAGTGGTGATAGTTAAAAAGAAAAAAGCATGCCATTGTTCATCATTAAGCTGTCCCCAGCCTGCCATACCAACATGGCTTTTGAGTGAGATCATCCTGACATGAAGTTGGCCTCCAGAGTTGATCTGTGTTATTCCAATTCCCACTCTAGGATGTGAAGCAAAGGTCCCTAATGAAAAGCTTTCACTTTTATGTAGTCTTTTGTCCCTGTTACCTGGGACATTTGAAAGACTGTTCTAGATTTGCTTTTCAGAGAGACCATATATGATGATAGAAACTGACAGACTGCAATATATTCTTCCTATTTCTCTTGTCCTTCCCACTGTTACCCCTTCCAGATGTGACAATAAGAAGGATAGTGGGAAGTTTATGTCCTATACTAGGGTGTTTTATTGTCTACCAGGAAGTTGTATAGGCTCATAACTTAGGAGGTGGTCTCAGAAATGTTTAGAGGGCATGCTGCTTAAGATCTTAGTTGCAAACAGTAGATTCCGTCTAAGCTATTTAAGCAACAGGGGATTTATTAGAGAGTTTTATAGTATTTTTGGGAGAATGGAGCTTCAATGCTACATGTTCAGTATTAACATAACTTGTCTCCAACCAATTCCCAACCAGAATGTGGTTCTAACTCATTTCTGCCCCAGCACCTGTGACAATGGAGGCAGAAACTACAACCTCTACTTCAGGTGCTCCAAGGAATCAAACACACCTTCTTTGCAAGGTTGAGTCTGCATGGAAGACTCTAGCTGCAAGGGAGTCAGTGAAGGAGTATTTAGCTTTCTAGCCTCTGTAGACCAGGGAGGTAGGTGGTCTTGAAAACTGTTGGGTGGTGCTGAATGAGCCATTTTACAATGTTTGTGACCAAGCTTATGTGCACAGAGGTGATGGCTAAACCTCTGGTAGGTTGATTCTTGCAGTAAAAAGAGCACAGCGTAGAGGGCTGAGTTTAGGAGATTGACTCATAAGGGCTTTTGGAAGAATTAAGTGACTGTCATTCGATGCATCTGTCAGTGCTATTACCAGGATGGTGGCTGCCCACTGTGTGACAGGTGGCCTTGCTCTGTAGCAGTGGCTTCTATGCCATCTTCCTGCTTTTGGCTTGGTTCTAACCTTAGTTAGAGAGAAGTGCTGGGCTCATGATGCTTTTTCCAATGTTGCATTGGAATTTTGAGGCTGGCAGAACCTCAATTTCAAGTTTCAACTTCCAAGCTGTGTAACCACAGGTAAGTTATTTTTACACCATTCTGAGCCTCAGTCTTACCTAAAAAAGGACGATATGCTTGCCTTGCAGGGAGATTGTGATGGTAAAGTCAGATCATGTGACATCTAACATACACCTCTAATTTATATTAGTTGCCCAATAATTATTACTATTATGCTCAACTTTCTCATTTCTTTGTGTCCAAGCAGCTGCCTTAAACCCCAGGGGATACAGTAGCTTCTGTGCTTTTTCTTTGCAGTTAGCTTACCTTTCTTGCTCTCTGTATGCCTGATTGTCCCCACTGTTCCCTGAGTATTTTATTATGAAGAATTTCAAACATACAAGAAAATTGAAAGAATTGTATGTTGAATAAACATGTATCTCTCACTTGGACTCTACAAATTAACATTATATTATATTTGCTTTGTTAGACATCTTTCCATCCATCTACCCATTAACTCATTTTATTTCTTTATATATTTCCAATTGCCAATATCACTACACTTCCTTGTAAATATTTTAGCATGCATGCCATTAAAATATCATTAAGGCTATTTGTTTGCAGTTTTTCTCTGGATGTAAAATTTCACAACAAGATACAATGAAATCTGTGTGCATTTGCTGAGTTTTGATAACTGTATATACCTGTCACTTAAGTCCCTATTAAGGTATAGACTATTACCATTCTCCAGAAAGTTCTTTGGTACTCCTGCTCCTCCCATTGCAGGCAACCACCATCCTGGTTTTTTCCCTATAAGTTAGTTTTGTCTCTCCTGTCATTTCATATAAATGGAATCACTCAGTGTGTGTACTTGTTAGTGTCTGGCTTCCTTTAGTCCACGTAGTGTTTTAAGATTCATCTACATAGTCATGTCTTACCAGTCACTTGTTGCTTTTTATTGCCCAGACAGATTTCGAATGATGCTGGATTTCTGTGAAGAAGGAAGAACCATGAGTCTTTCTCATGGAACTTGGATCTTGTTTCTTTTTTCTTCTTAACAGCCTAATGTTATCAATGCACAAAGCTTCTTTGTAGATGGTAAGAGTTAAAAGGGCTTAGAAGCCATTTTATTCTGCTTGTCTTTGGCATTGTGGCCAAGGCTGTTACCTTTCTGATCTGTTTTTGCTCCTTCCTGGAATCAGTGATAGCGGGGTAGGGGAGTGGGATTTATGTTCAGGAGGAGTGAGAGGGCCAGTGGATGGACACCTTAGACATCTAATTGTTCTAGGGTTATAAAAGGGAGGAATCCAGCCTTCTCCTAATGATTTTTATTGGTGGGGATTTTGTTTGCTGAGTACATGCTAGAAATATGGGACCAGTCAGGTACAATAGCTGGAGTTGGAAACTAGTTTCTACTTAGCTTTTCTGTGAATGAATCAGCTAGGACTCTGAAGCTGCTGAATTTTCTGGGGGTAAAAAGGAGTCATTCTCTTGTTTCTCTATTGTATTTTTTCCTCCCTCCTCCTCCAGCTCTTTGTCTCTCCACCCTTGCTGTCTCTCACATACTCGCTTTCTGATCCCCTTTGAGTACGTTTACGTATGGTGACTTGTTTGAACGTTTAGGTAGATCTTTTTTGAAAGTGATTGAGATGTTTAGGGTTGGGGAGAAGCAAGAGGGTTGAGAAAGAGTGGCAACTGCTTATACCAAAAAGAGGCAGTACCCACTTTTTGAGGAGAGGTTCTTAAATTATATGCCTTGTGGCACCGAAGGGTTGACAGAGCAAGGCTTCATAGGTGCTGGCTTCTTCCTTGTTTCTGTCCCATGCAGAGGCTCAGGAAGCTGCTTGCACATTAGAAATTTTGGGGAAGATTTTACAGAAACACCCCCACTAGGTCTCACTCTGGACCAGCTGAACCAAAATGAGGGCCCCTTGCCCCAAATAGTTTTAATGTGCAGCCACAGTTTAAAATCACCCATTTACTGCCTTTGGGGCTCATTTTTGCACATGTTATCACTGCTTATCCTAATAACTGTCCAAGGCAGGACAGGTTTTAGTAATGTCTTATTTTAGCTGAGCCAGCTGATGTTGAAGTGGACATTCTAACCTAGGTCGGCCTGATTGAAAATGCCACATTCTTCCCATTATTGTCTGTTGCCTCTGATCTTTTTATGTGAATAAATTTCCAGTAGTAGAATGGATCATTCCTTCCTTCAGCTGTTCATTCATTCAGTGCTTCCATCTGCCATACTGCAGCTAGAAGTTCCTGGGGAATATTGTTGGTGGGTCCCTGCCAGAGGGAGTTAGTTGACAGGCTAGGACAGAGACATAGGGGATGGGCAGGTAAGCTGTGGTGTGGGGAGTGCTGTCCCGGACCAGCCAGGGTAAGGATGAGAAGGTGGGCGGCAGAGCACATTCGAGTCCAGACTTGGTGGGCAAATACCATCTAGTTAAGACCTAGAGGTGTGAGAGAGCAAGCATGGGCTCTGTTGGGGAGGTGGAACAAGCTATGAAGCTGAAAACAAGAAAGAAAAGAAGAACCTGGATCCAATGATTAAAAAATATGTATATTTTATTGATTATGCTATTACAATTGTCCCAAACTTTCCCCTTTGCCCTCCACCACCTGGTACCCCACTTCCCTCCAGCAATTTTTCCTGCCCACCTTAGTTCATGTCCATGGGTTGTGCAGATAAGTTTTTTGGCTTCTCCATGTCCTATGCTATTCTCAACATCCCTCTATTTTGTACCTACCAGTTATGCTTCTTAATTCCTATACCTTTTCTTTTCTCCCATTCTTCCCCTTTCCCCTCCCAGCTGATAACCCCCAACTGATCTCCATACCTATCATTCTGTTTCTGGTCTGGTTGTTTGCTTAGTTTTTTTGTTTTTAGATTCCATTGTTGATAGTTGTGAGCTTGTTGCCATTTTAATATTCATCGTTTTGATGTTCTTTTTCTTAAGTAAGTCCCTGTAATAATGCCTTGGTAGTGATGAACTTCTTTAACTTTACCTTGTCTGGGAAGCACTTTATCTGTCCCTTCCATTCTAAGTGATAGTTTTGCTGGATTGTGTAATCTAGGTTGTAGGTCCTTGCTTTTCATTACTTTGAATACTCCTTGCCAGTCCCTTCTTGCCTGCAAAGTTTCGTTTGAGAAATCAGCTGACAGTCTTATAGGAACCCCTTTATAGGTAACTCTCTTCTTTTCTCTTGCTGCTTTTAAGATTCACTCTTTATCTTTAATCTTTGGCATTATTTTTTCACACAAGTTTTGAATGTCTTGCTCTTCCTCTTCTCCTTCTGACACCCCTATCATTTAGATGTTAGAATGTTTCAAGTTGTCCCAGAGGTTCCTAGGCCTCTCCTTGTTTTTTTCAATTCTTATTTGTTCCTTCTGTATTAGTTGACTGTTTACTTCTTCCTTATATTCCAAATCATTGATTTGAACCCTGGTTTCCTTCCCTTCACCACATTCACATTTCCTGTGAATTTTTCTTCATTTGACTTGGCATAACCTTCACTTCTTCCCTTCTGCATTTGCTGTACTCAGGCATATCTGTCAAGTCTGTGAGTATCTATCACCAGGGTTTTAAATTCTGCACCTGTTAGGTTGGTTGTCTCCTTGTGGCTCAGTTCTCCCACTGGAACCTTGATCTGCTCCGCCTGTTGGGCCATACTTCTCTGTCTCCCGAATTAGCCAGCCTCCTGTGTTTGCCCCTGTGCCTTAGGCAGAGCTGCTTTGTCCCTTGTGCTAGCAGGTAGCGTGGCCCATTCTAGCGAAGATGCCTGTAATTTGTGTGGGGTGGGACCTTAGGTCAGTACCAGGGTGGGCCAACCTGTTGCACCACTTGGTGGTTCTGTGTGTGTATGGTGGGCTCAGTGAGGGAACAATGTCACTGCTTGGCTTCTGGAGGTTTGCCGAGCACTCATCCCATTTCCAGTCACTTCACCTACTTCCCATATGCAACTGGCACCCTTCCAGCTTTTGCCCTGATGGTGAATCCCAGAATGGATGGGTTTGCATACATTCTAAGTCCATGTGGGCCCTTTAAGCAGAGTCTTCGGAAAATCCAGCAGTTTCTTTTGTGAATATAGGATCGCCTGTTCTGCTGCCTCTCCACCCGTCTCTGCGACTCCACCCCTCCTGCTCCTCTGGATGAATGTGGCTTCTTTAATTCTTGGTTGCTGGACTTTTGTATAGCTGGTTTTCTGATGGTTTTGGGTGTTATTGTTTTGAGATCTAGTGGTAATTCTTTTTGTGGTGTGCAAGGAGGTGAAGTGTGTCTACCTATGCCTCTATTTTGACCAGAGGTCCCTAGATCCAATAATTTCATCCTCTGAGTAGATGTATTTCATTCACTTAAAATTATTTCTCAGCTCATCTGTTGTGCAGTAAGGCATGGTTTTTCACTTTGCACCAGGATGCTTATTTGCATTTGTAAATGGAATAAAATGCTGTAGAATAGGTTTTCTATAAATTGCACATCATTGAATTTAAAAAGATTTTGTTTACTATGATTGTGTTAAGAAGATGCTGCTAAAATTAGGACTTTACAGCTAAGAAATTCTGAATAAACAACGCTCATTTTCCACTCCTCAAAGAAGGTGCAGATATTGGAAAGAGTTCTGTAAGAAGAGTTGTACACCAGAGGGTCTTGGGAAGATTCCAGAATCATATGAATAATTTTTGTTTCTTGCCCCTCAGTATCAACCTTAACAGAATAGCTGTGTTAAATAAAAGCATGGATTTTTAAGTTAATCAAAAGCCCAGCATTGTCACTTTCACTTTACCTGATATATTAAAGTTACCATAAGCTTTCTAAACTTTAGTTTCCTTATCAAAAAAATGGAAATGATACTAGATACTTACCTCATATAACCAAGGCAAATTTATTTATTGTTTTCATTTTTGAAAATCCATGCTGTTATACAATGAATAGATGAACTAATTATTTTTCTTACTTTTTATTTTTAATTTTTTAAAAATATTTTATTTATTTTTATTTAGAATTTTTTAAAGTTTAATTTTATTGTTGTTTTATTATATCCATCCTCCTTTTCCTTCCCTCTGTCCCCTTCCCCACCCACCCACCATTCCCCCCAAAGTCAATCCCACTTGTCCATGTCCATGATTCTTCTATTTATTATTCATAGAGAGAGGGGAAGGGAGAGAGTAAGAGAGGGAGAGAGACATCAATGTATGGTTGCCTTTCACGTGCCTCCAGCTACGGACCTGGCTGGAGACCTGGTTTGCAACCTGGTTATGTGTCCTGGCTGGGAAATCGAACCTGCGACCTTTGGGTTCACAGGCCAGCTTCTTATCCACTTTGCCACCAGCCAGGGCTATTTTTTTTATTTTTAAAAAATATAGTATTTGGTTCATTGAAAACATATGCCATTAGGTATAATAAGAAAATGAGTAGGCATGAGCTCACCTCAATCTTGGAAGGATATTGTCATCATAATAAAATGGTAGTTCACTTACCTGTGTTCTCCAACTCAATACCCACTCCTCCCCTTTCAGATGATCAGTAATTATTGAGTTTTGGGTTCATCATTCCTTAGCCTTTTTGTAAATAATAATATAACTTATTTTACAATAAGTATTTAACAGAAATAATATATAAGATATCTAAATAATTTATCATTTAGTATTATACTTTAAAAAATATGTTGTCTATTGTCTCCTGCAGTTGTGTGTTTGGAGCTTGTGATGGTTCCAAAATTGATCCTTTTAACTGTGGTATGTTTGTTTTCAAAGCTGTATAAACACTCCTTTGTGTAAATGTGCCACCAATTATTTATCCTAATGATTGACATTTAGGTTGTTCATTTTTGACTCCTGTGAGCCGTGTTGCTCTTCTGCGCTTGGCTTGTTTGTATCTCCCAGTACATGTGGGCAAAAATTTCTCCATGACTCTGTGTAAAAGTAGAATTTAGGGGCTTTAAAGTTGGATGCTCAACTTTATAAAATAATGCTCACCTGACTTGTAAAGTGGGTGTGCCAGTTTAATACCTACCAGCAGAGTAAAGCCTTCCTCCTGTTCCACGTCTTTTTCAGTGTTTGGTATTGTTAGACTTCTTACTTTTGTCAAGATAGTGGATGTAAATAGTATGTTATTGATTTTTTTATTTATTTAATAGTTTATTGTATTTTAAAATTTCCATTTAGTTCCTTTATAGACCTGTCTCCCTGCAGTCACCACACTGTTGTCCATGTCCATGAGTCCTTGTTATTGATGCTTTAATTTGTGTATCCCTGATTATCAGGAAGAGAGCAGCTCTTCATTTGTTTAAAGGTCACCCTTCATCTTTTGTAAAATTTCAGCATGTGTCTTGCCCAGTTATCTTTGAAGTTAAGTTTTTGACATTGGTTTGTATGCATTTTTTTTTTTTTTTTTTTGGTATTCTGAATACTTTGTTTTGGATATATGTATTGTGCCTTTTTCTTAGTTCATAACTTGTCTTTTTACATTATTTGTGGTGCTTTTGAAAAAATGGAAATTCTTATTTATTTTTCACATTACCTTTATTATGCTGCTCACATCTGATAGCCGCTCCATTCAATTCACTGTCAGAAACAGCCATCTCTCCTGACAGGTCCATCTCAGATGCCTGGGAAGCCTACACAAGCAAACACAAGTAGCATTTTGCACGGAGACCTACTTTGAAAGTATTGCTGACTCTCAGGTTGCTACTTCAACCCACTGCACAACTGACAGCTCAGATTTTTCACTGTGAGTAGCTTCCAGCTCTGACCCCAAACAAAGTCAGTCCACAGCACCTCAGGTCAAGAAGTTCTTAATTTTATGTGGCAGGATTACAGCATTTTCTTCTGAAGTTATTTAGAAAGATATTCTATATTTTCTGCTGAATGTTTCATAAAGTACCTTTCTCAATTAAGTCCTTCATTCATCTGGACTTCAATGTCTATGGTGTGAGATAGGGATCTGGTAGCCTTTTACATTTCCCGTATTGACAGTGTTTTCACAAGAATGGAGAGGAATGTCAGCATCCTGCTCCCTGCACAGCTCTGGGCACATGGAAGTTGCTTTGTAAAAGTTGTTGCTGTGTTGACCTTTAGTTACCTGTTCTTTTCATTGCATTGGTGTGCTTCTTCATGAAATCATTAGCGTGTCCATTTTACAAAAGGTAATTGGGGCAGGTTTGTATTGGTTAAGAGACCAACCTGGAACCTCCTTTCTCCCCCAAACTGCCCTCCAGTATTGTTAGGAGTTTGATCTGTAAGTTCAATTAAAGAGTAAATCAAAAGGAACCATGGACATGGACAACAGGTGGGATTGACTTTGGGGGGAATAGGTGGGTGGGGAGGGGTCAGAGGGGAGCAAAAAGGGGATGCATGTAATACAACAACAATAAAATTAAAAAAAGAAAGAAAAAAGAGTAAATCATAATTATGAATCAGTTGATTCAAGCATCTATTTCCTTCGGACCTGGTTGGCGATTGAGAACTTCCCTGGCATCATACCATGCTCATTGCTCTGAGTAATCAGATAGTCTTTGATTAAAAGTTTTTATCTTCTCTTTTTTAAAGATTTTATTTATTATTTTCTGGGAGAAGGGCAGGGAGGGAGGAAGAAAGGGAGAGAAACATCAATGTATGGCTGCCTTTCACCTGCCTCCAGCTACAGACCTGGCTGGAGACCTGGCTTGCAACTTGGTTATGTGCCCTGATTGGGGAAAAGGTTTATCTTTTTTATGGACATGGACAACAGTATACTTATTGCTTGGGGGAGGAGGGTGTAAGGGGACCAAAAAGTAATTTAAAAAATATAATAATGTTTAAATTAAAAAATAAAAGGCTGATCTTGTTACTTTGGAATGTGCTTATTCAGCTCTATTAGGGAGTGGGAGTTTCAGTAGGATGCTGAAAGTTCTCTTTAAGTTAATTTTCTCTTGAAAGGCTTGGACCAGATTTTTGATGGGCACACAGAACTTGCTCTGAGGGCTTTTTCCACTTTCTTAGCTTTAGTGGAAAGGAAAGGCAGAGAAATACTTCTTGGAAAATAAAAGCTGCTTAGCCACACTCCTGGGGCACATTGAGTGCATACAATGAAATCTGGAAAGTAAAACATGAAACTTGATAAAGTGGGCATAAAAGGCAGCATAAAAAATTGGAGGAATGTTGTCAGTTAAACAGCCGAGGATGACTGGCTGAGGATGACTGCCTGTTTATTGCTCAAGCTCAGTCACGGAGACTTACTTTGCGGCCAGAGGGCTCCTGGCCAGGAAGAAGGTAGGAGGAACTGCCTGCAGCGGTGGCTGTGTGTGACAGGGAACAATAAGCCCAGGGCCTGGGAGGTGAGCCTTCAGCCTGGCCTGTAAGATCTCACCGCAGCCTCAAGGCTGTTAGACGTGCTCAGCCACCTTGCAGAGATGAGGTTGTTCACCTCCTGGACAGTTTCCAGAGAGTGGAAGGATGGAAGGATTCGTAATGAATGACCCCTTTCTTTTCCTTACCTAGGCGTTGTTCTTATGGATTTCTGGATTCTGGAACAGGTATTACTGGTGGGCTGCCCAGATCTCCTTTATTGGGTCAGTGTGCATAAAGCTGGACTGTTGTAGGGTTATTTGCTAACTCCTTGTATTTCTGTTCTTCACTGGAAGACTACTTTTCCATAGGAGCCCTGTAGCCTGGAGATTAGGCAGCAATGCCTCATTCTCCACCCTGGGATGGCCTATATCCAATGACTGACATCACTGACTGATATCCATGATTGGAGTATAAAACCCAACCCTTCGCCTCCAGGCAGCACAAAGTCTATAGTACATGTCACTCCAGAGCTCTCTGGGATCAGATTGAGGCTGGGCTTGCCTCAGTCCTCACCTTTGCCTTTGCCACGTGGCTTCCCTCTTACAAGTTTCTCGTGAAAGCACTTCTTCAGTTACTCGCTTGCACAGGAATTCCCACACCAGGCTCTTCTGCTAAGGAACATAACCCAGGAAGGCACTCTCTTTGCTTCTCTTTTCCATCTGAGTCTTCCCTGCCCCATTAGGTTCTCTTAGGGGCTGGTTTTATGTGTTGTTGGTCTTTAGACTTCAACAAAACCTCCCAACACCATGCCTGCTCCTTGTACAGGCTCCGTGCTTGTCAAATGGACAGCTGAAGGAAGGAAGGGGGCATATGTAGGGGCAGAGAGGTGACTTTGGGTGTTGGTGTAGGATCTGGCGTTGGTAGTTTGGACAGCTGCCCAAGTAGACATTGAGCAAGACATGGTTTTAACTTTGTGAGGAAGACAGCATGTGGATTTCCTGCTCTTAGTGATGTGAGAAACAAGATAGCAGTTATGCTTTTAAGCAAATCAGGCTAAGCCATAGTAGAAAATTGTTAACAGTTAGGCCAAACTGTAAATAAATCAGGGAGTTTCTGAGTAAACAGGATAACAGAGGGCTAGAGTACACAAGTGAGGACATGATAGCACGAAGGGCTAGGGAATTCCAAAGCTGGTTATGGATGCCTCTGAGAACAAAGGAGGGGGTGGATGGGCCAATCATTTTAGACACAGTCTCTCCAGAAGTTGCCAACATTAGAGTTTAAACTGTCCAATCATCTTTTATTTTATATTTATATTTATTTTTTTAAAGATTTTCTTTATTATTTTTAGAGAGAGGGGAAGGGAGAGAGGCAGAGAGGGAGAAAGACATCAATGTGTGGTTGCCTTTCACCTGCCTCCAGCCACAGACCTGGCTGGAGACCTGGCTTGCAACCTGGTTATATGCCCTGGCTGGGAATCGAACCAGTAACATTTAGGTTCACAGAGCTGTCCAATCATCTTTTAGGCACAATTGCAATAGATTGACTGTAACTCCAAAGTACTCAGCCAATGAGGAAATGGGGGAGGGGCTGGTCATGTTAGGTTTAAATTCCCTCATTTTTCCTGCTTCTGTGTGTCTGCCCACCAGATACCTACAAGATCCTAAATAAACACCTCACATTCAGTGTACTGCTGGCTTTAACGTCCATTTGTTTTATGGACTGGGTGAGCATATTTCTCATAGTGATGCTGAAGCTGCTGTGGGCAGGTGAGTTGGGTGGAGGGTGGTACCTCAACCTTTGGTGTGTGACAGCCTTTCATGGGTAGTCCGTACCCCTAGGTGGAGGTGTGAAAACTGGCTGTGGCTATGCCTGGACCCCTGACTGGCACACCCTGTTGATAGGGTCCTGGTCTTTCTGTCTTGCCTCGTTTAACCTCACCCCTCAATTACTGCTTTTCCCTCTGTGTTTCTTGTCTTGGCTGGATGGCTTTGACACTCACCAAGTGGTTGGAGCCAGAAGTTTTGTGAATGATTTTCATACCTGCCGTGTCTTGTTCTCTCTCCAACATTTAACCAGTTACTGTGTCCTAAATAATTGCCCCCTTAACCTGCTCTTCTCTGCCCTTTACCTTTGTCCAGATGTTCCTCCCTCCAACCTGGACTCCCGTAATTGTCCTCTTCCTGGCCTTGCTAGCCTCCTGTCTTCCAGGCCCTCTTTAATACCACCTCCATAGTAACCTTCCAAAGTGTATGTCATCTTTGAAGCTCTTAGATGATTTCTTTGTCTTCAAACCCAATCCAAGCTCTACTAAATTGGTACTCAGCACCCAACCTTAATGTCCCCACTCACCTTGCACCCTCTCTTTCTATTCTCTCCCCTCAGCAGGGCAGATGCTGTGTCCTTTGATAAAGGCACCCCGTGTCACCCTGTTAGGACCTGCGTGCAGCCCCCAGGTAGGTGCTGTTACCACGCACACCGCCCAGCCTTCAGAGGCAGCCCCTTCTTGTGCTCGTGGTACCTGAGGCAGTGTCTTGCCTATCATTGGTCGGTGGTAGAAGCTTAATACTTTGTACGCATTAGGCATGGGTTTAAAACAAACAACCTTACAAACTCTCAATCGAGTGGATTTAAAATTTTTAACTGATTTTTAGGGATAGAGGAAGAAAGGAAGGGAGCGAGAGAAAGAGAGAAACATTGATTTGTTGTACCAGTCATTTCTGCATTCATTGGTTGATTCTCCTGTGTACCCTGACCAAGGATTGAACCTGCCACGTTGGTGTATCAAGGTGACACTCTATAAACAACTGAGTTACCCAGCCAGGGCCTAATGCTTTGTTCTTAGCAAAACAGGAATTTTGAGTTCCCCCTCCTCATTTAGTAGCACTTAATAGTGTCTTTTGTTTCAGGACATATCTAATGGTCAAATTACTCTGAATTCAGTTATGCTTTTAAGTAATTTGGGTTTTATTCGTAGTAATAGGACTTGCAGACATTTGAAAAATAACCATTTTATATATAAAATTATTCATGTCAGACCACGGGGTCACAAGCTCAAAGGCTTTGCAGGGCCCAGGCCCTCCAGAAGCAAGGGTGTCAGGTCAACAGTGCAAGCTTGGTGGTCAGGAACTGAGCATCCCAGGAGGAGGGGCCGTGGAGACTGCACCTGGGGTGGGGTGGCTGCTTTTTGGCTCTGGCATGTTGTTGCCTGGTGGTGGATGTGGGCGTGGTGTCAAGATCCTCCCGTAGTTCAAGGGGAACCAGGGATGTAAGTTTTTATGAGAAGCTGTCTTATGTTTTAAAGAATGGCAACCGACTCAAATTGTGAAACAAGCACACCAAAAGTGCCAAAAAATAAAACCCAAATCTTGTACTTTGTCAAAAACTGTGTTACATGACCTAGCAGTTCCACTTCTAGGTATATACTGAAAAGAATTGGAAATGGGGACTAGAGCAGATGCTCGGATGCTAGTGTTCATTGCAGCACTATTTACAAGAGCCAAAAAAGTAGTAACAACCCAGGTGTCCATCAGCAGATGAGTGGATAGGTGGCCTGTCCCTACAATGGAATATTATTCACCCTAAAAAGGCATGAAATTCAGGTACGTGCTACAACATGGATGAACCTTGAAAATATTACACTAAATCAAATAAGCCAATCACAAAAGGACAAATATGAGCATATGTTTCCACTTATATGCAATTCATACAGACAGAAAGTAGACTAGAGGTTACTGAGGGCTGGGGAAGGAGGAGTGGAGAGGTATGTAGCTAATTATTAGAGTTGCTGTCCAGTGTGATAAAAAGTTTTGGAAATAGGTAGTGATGCTTATACAATATTGTGAACATGTCTAAAGCCATTGAATTGTACACCCAAAAGTGGTTAAATGGCAAGTTTTGTTATATGTGTGTTACTACAATAAAAACTTCCAAGTAAGACAAAAGTGTGCCTTAGCCAGTTGTACTGCATGTGTTCTTTTCCACATTGTGTAACACGTAGTATATGTTTGCTTTGAATGGCAGGGCTGTTACTTTTTTGGTTCACTTATCCCAATTTTTGCTTTCCCCTTTTACCCTGTAGATTTACCTCCTGTGTTGTTTTATAGGTTTCAGGTGCTGGGCTCAGGTATTGATAACAGAGCAGGGGCTTAATGAAGTACCAGGAAGGGGATAAAAGAATTTATAAAGGAAACTGTGATTCTTTTAATACTGGGCTGTACACTGAGTTTGATACTGGAAAGAGAAGGAAGAAAGAAGCCTTGGCCATAACCAGCTCTGATAATAGTTCTGGAATATTCAAAGGGAGTCATGCAAATTAGACAGCACTTGAAGAAATTCAGTGACTCCTTTTTGCTTTGGAAATTCATTTGGCAGCAGAAGGTGCTAAGGAAGAGCTTTCCTTACATTCCATGCTTCCTGATATGAAAGGAAATCATTTCACTTGCAGTTTAGCACTGGTCCATTTTCTTTCCCTTACAGAGGACAGACGGTGACCCTCTGAGATGGGAAAGATGGTGGGTGGCTGAAACCTCTCTGTCTTAATGTTAACTTCTTGGCAATGCATCTAAAAATGACTATGGAAAGTAAAAAATTGGGGTCAGCAGGGATCCTGGCAATAGGCACGCAGGCAGGTCCCTGTTGGGGAGTTGAAGGTGTCTAGATTTGATACTTTTGAACTCTGGGTGTGTTTCCAGATTATTGTTTGGCTCCCAGCTGCTTCTGCTGGAATTTACCCAGTTCAGAGAAGTTCTTTTGGACCAACTCTCAGTGCCCCTTAAACCAACCGAAAAAATGACCACTTTTATATTCATTCATTCTCTTTGCTCAGCCTGGCTCCCCTGAGATTTAGTTATTTACCTGCAATGACTTCCATTTTCCTTTTATGTTGACTTTTTCTGGAGTAAGAGCTAGCCGAGTTTGTCTGTCTTACGTTTTTGGTTTTTTTTTTGGTCTATGTTTGTAGCAAATCTTGATATAATATAGCCTTCTGTGTACATGAAGTATTAAATATATAATATTTACCCTTTTTTTCTTTTGAAGTTACTTCGTCTTAAATATTGATTTTATGTGTTTCCATTTCTCGGTGTCCAGATTGAGGAGAACACATTTTTTGAGTGTTTCCATCACCCACTGAACAAACATCAATTGAGCAATTGCTACCCTCAACTCCTGGAACATCCAGCAACAAATGCTCACATGCCCTGTCCTCAGGGAGTTGACATTCTGGTGAGATGGACATGAACATCTCAGAGTAAGAGGGAGTGCAGGGAGTTGCAGGAGCCCAAAGAAGAGACCTCATCCTGTGTTGGGGGACTGGGAAGATGTCCTGGAGGAAGTGACATCCATACTGAGTCTTGAAAGACAGCAGAAGGTGGCCACATCAAAGGGTGGGCGTGAGGCTGTCCATGTAGAGGGGCCAGAGGTAAGAGAGTGAGCAGCATTGCCTACGAGGGAAGGTGAGGAAAGAAGGGGTGAGAGTAGATAGTGAAGAGGTAGGTAGGTATGACATTCTAAAGATGTTTGTTATGAAGTTAGAGGGCTCTCAGAAAAAAATTTAAGCCAGGAAATAACTTGATTAGATTTCCATTTTAGCAAGTATACTCCGGTTGGCTCAATTAATCAATCAATCAATATCAATCTATTGGGAGTGTAATTACATCCAGTAAAATGGCCAGATCTTAGTCAATAGCCATTTTGGATGATGAGTTTTGATAGTTGTATACAGTCATGTTACCACCACCTGAAACCAGGTGAAACATGAAAAGAACATGTCTATTACTCCAGAAAGTTCCTCTATGTCCTTATTTAATTATCTCCCTACGGCCACTTCCTGACTTTTATGTTCAATTATATCTTTGTTGGATTTCATGTCAATGGTGGTACACAGTAGATGCTCTGTTGTGTCTGGTTTTTTTGAAATCATCATAATTTGACACTCTTCCACATTCTCAAGTTTGTAAACAACAGCTCCTTTTTATTGCTGGGTAGTATTTCAGTGCGTGGATGAACCACAGTTTATTCATTCTCCTATTAATGGGCATTTGGGTTATTCAGGGTTTCTCGTTGATGAATAAAGGTGCTATAAATATTCTTATACAAGTTTTTTTGTGGATTTATATTTTCATTTATCTTAGGTAAGTGATAGTAGCATTGCTAGGTCTGGCAGTTTTTAAAAGAATATATTGGAGTCAAAGGGCTGAGAACAGGGAGACTGTGGTATACAATCCAACTGAACAATGAAAAGTTTCAAAATTAGGTAATTAAATACTGGAGATGGAAAGCAGTGAAAAAACATCCATTCAATGAGGAAGTTGAACTGACAGGACTAGGTGATGGACAAGATGGAGATAAGAGAAAAAGGATCACTGGATATGGGCACGCATGGCAGTGTATTTCCCTGAGATGACTTGCAGGAGGTGCAGGGTTGGAAGGGGTGGTCACAGGTTTAGTTTGGGACAGCCGAGTTTGAGATCCTTGTAGGCAGGAGTGGGGATCAGGAAGGAGCTGGCTCCATGAACCCGGAGGCCAGAAGGGAGATCTGGACAGCAGGTGTGGATTAGGTGGTGGTCACTGAGGAGAAGGCAACAAGGCCATGGGAGTGGGGACCTCCCAGGAGGGGAGAAAGACCCACAATCTGAAAAAAGATATATTTATGACACAGTGTCATCAATGCAGCATTTGGCTTCAGAGTATATTAAAGAACTATTAGATATCAGTAAGACAAGGGTGAACAGTCTAATGGAAGATGGACAAATGCAAAAATGAGAACCTCAGAGAAGAGGAAACAGGAGGAGTGATTAAACTCGTTAAGCTTTGTCTACCTTACTAGTCATTAGAGAAATCCAGTTACAACCATAACAAATCACTATTCCACACCCTTTAGATGGGCAGAAACCAAACTATTCTCAGCAGCAAGTGATGGCAAAGATAAAGCACTGGGTGCTCTCATACACCTGATAGGAGTGCAAATGAGTGCAACCTCTGTAGAAACCTATCTGTTTTATGCAATAATAATGATAAACCTACTCTACAGGAGGGCAGTGATTCTACTCCTGAGGACACATCCAAGTGCATCTGTCACGAATTTATACCAGAGTAATATGCACCCAAAGGTTTATAGTGGCATTGTTTATATACACGCAAATATGGAGAGAGCTCAAGTGTCCATTACCCAAAGAAGGAATAAAGAAAGAAATTGTGACATAGTTTATAAGAGCAGATGCCTACAGGGATGAATCTCACAAATACAATGTAAGGAAAAAAGCAAGTAGCAGACGAGTATGTATAGCATGATGTTCTTTTAAAACATTTTAAACTGAAGATAGTATTCTACATTGTTTAAGGACCCACCTCCAAACAGTAAAAATGGGGCGAAAATGCCAAATTAGAGTTGTGGTTTCCTCTAGGTGTATGGAAAGGGTGGCCCTTTCCTCTGGTTGATAAGCTTTCTTTTTTGGAGAAAGCAGGGAGTACATGAGTGTTCATTGTGTGGTTTTTAGTGCCTTGAGATTACCAACATGTAAGGCAGTGAGATTTACCATTTTTGACTCTGACTCGCAGAATGAAATAGCTTATATTCTACATGTATATCTGTATACAAGTACAAACGAGGCAGAGACAAAAGTTTAATGCATGATCTTTAGCCTTTCTTAGGAGATATACTCAGGTAGTTTCTCTATTATTTTGTTTAAAAAATATGTTGGTCATGACCTCCTATGGTTCTCAACCAAGAGCGATGCCAACTTGACAAGGTCTGGAGACATGTTTTATTGTCAAGACTGGTATCTGGTGAGTAGATGGCAGGGATGCTGCCGCTAAACACCTTCCAAGTTGGTTTCCTGACATAGGCTGAAGACTTACAGCTTGAAAAGCAGTGATGTAAGGCGGGGATAAAGACTGGCTGGCCGGACAGAAGGAAGAGCAGGAGCGTGTGTGGTAGTAGGAAGCTGAGGGAGGTGTTCCAGAGGACCAGGGGATGCATGGTCTGAAATGTGTCCATGGAGTTCGGCAGCTAAGACAGTGCTGGTGTGTTGGCTGCAGCCAGGCTGCACTGGAGGTGTGGGGAGGGCAGCCAGGGTTAGTGGAGTGGGGAGAGAAGCTTGGCTGTGAGAAGAGAAAAATAATAGAGAAGATGGTAGGTTTGAAGGGCAAGAATTTTTTTCAAGATGGTAGAGTCTTGGCATATTAAAACAATGATGGATTGGAGCTGGGAGAGAGGAGAGCTTGAGGGTGTAAGAAGGAGTTAAACGAAGGGAGCCAGTGGCTGGGAAGTCAGGAGGAGATGGAACCCTGAGCAAGAGTTCATGTTGGTCTGCAATAGGATGAAGCATTCAGAGAAATGTGTTTAGGGGTGAGCAGGAGTCTGAAGGCATTATTGCGTCATTCTTTCTGAAGTAGAAGGGGAGGTCATTTTCTGAGAGTGAAGTGGGAGGAGGGGGAGGTGATGGGGTCTGAGGCCTGTAAAGTAGAGGAAGTTTGAAGAAGCCTTTGAGAGGGCTGGGCGAAGAGCTGAGCAGGTTTGCTGGGCAGCCCTGAGGGCCTCCTTGAGATTGGAGACCATGAGTCTGTTATGACATCAGCTTTAGTGGATCAGCGGTTTTCTCCTGGTGTTGAACATCCTGGGGAGAGACACACAGGAGGCAGTAGGTGAAAGGATCTGGGTTTGGTTATGGTTGCGTGGGTGTATATGAGAGTGCGAGGGAGTTGAGTCATTGGCCAGTGGACAGTTGGTGAATTTAGGAGATGGGAGGTAAAGACAAAGGACTATCAGAGAAGTAGAAAATAGAGGGATGGGCAAATTGCAGCCTCCTGTGAAATGGGAGCATTGGTGTCGTGGGAGAAGCTGTGAGAAACATCTGAAGGTGTTTATAGAGGATCAAAGGAGAGAGGAAGAGGAGTGGGATGCTTGGAGGTGCTGTCAGAGGTGGAGCAGTTCTGGGAAGGTCCAAGGTGGACCTTTGAGAGGAAGGCAGTAACAGAAAAGGAGGTTACACAATGAACACATGGGGCTGACTAGGCAGTGAACTTGGAGAATTCAAAGGTGATTTGCAATGAAAGCTGGCATCTCAAGGAAGACTGAGCTAGGTAACAAGGTCTTCAGTGAATGGGAGAAAATACCTGGTAGGGGTAGCTGGAAGTTTCACCCATGGGTGGAGAACTTTTATTTTGACTTCATCAGTCGTTCCAGTTTCAGCCTAGACAGGGAGAGAGGATGCAGTGTGAAGTGGTTCCAAGGGGTACAGTAGGAAGGGGACAGGAGGATGGGGATTAGGATGTGGGTATAAAAAATGGGAAAGGATGGCAGGACGGGGGTGGGCAGGAAGAACTGAATCTTGAAACCAGGTTGGGAGGCAGGATAAGAGTGAGAAGCTCTGCTGCTTTCTCAGCTCCCCTGCTGGTTGGGCTGGTCCAGTCTTTTCCCTGGAAGCTACTTGGAAAGTGTTCTGCTGGACTGAAAGGGATGCTGTTCACATTTCTAACTTGGAGTTGGCTATGCCCTGTCTTCTGTGAGTGACAATAAGCCTCCGAGGAGAATGGAGAGTCCATAGAGCCAGGAGTTGGCACTGAAAGGTCTTTTATGGCATCTGAATATTTCATGATCCTTTGATTTGCTGAAGGCCTGGCTGCTGGAGAAATGAATATTTTCAACTGCCTTTTCTTTCTTTCTTTTCCTGGTCTCTAGAAAACAGGAGGATAAGTTGTCCTGTGGGGTTCAGTTCCATTCAGTGCCTTTATAAAATGGTGTGATAAGCCATGTCTGGTTCTTTCAAGTCCTCAGTAAATGAACTTTACCTGTTAAGGAGCGCGGAACTTCAGTGGGGAATTAAACACATTTCCCTTTAATGGCTTCAGTGAAGGTGCTGTGTTTTTTCATGAACGTTTTTATGTATTTGGCCTAGTTAATTTTTTTCCTTGGGAAATAAAAGATGGCAATTTCTTTCCTTCCAAAAAATGAAAAATAAATAAAAGGAACATTGGATTATTTTGGCAAGGAAGTACCTGCTTGCGCTGGGAAAAAGGATGGTGTTTGGAAATGTGAAAAAATGTACTCTAACTTCTGCTCTCTACTTTAAACAATCAAAGGGAATGAGAAAAAATGAATATTTTAATGGAATGGGATATGATAAATGGCTTTCTTTCGAAAGCTTTAGTATCAGAATTAAAAGTTATGTTTTGGTTGTTTTTCCTATTTCTCTCTAAAAATATGAACATTTCTTTATGGAAGTGATAGTGGAATCTGTAACAGCATTGAATGAACAGGAGCCTCCATGAGGTATCTGAGGTACTAAAGAATGGTTGAAAAGATTGAGTGAAAAACATTCAGGAAGGGCTCTGGTCATGTGGCTCCGTTGGTTGGAGCATCATTCCGTCCACCGAAAGATTGTGGGTTCCTTTCTCAGTCAGGGCACATGAAATAGGTTGTGGGTTTGATGCCCAGTTTGTTGAGCCTGAGAGGCAATCAATCAGTGTTACTCTCTTGAATTGATGTTGCTTTCCACCACCACCCCTTCTCCCTCTCTCTTTCTGTAAAATCAATGCAAACATGCCCTTGGGTAAGGATTATATATATATATATATTGAATGGATACTGGAAGGGGTAACTCAGTAAGTAACAGCTAAGCCCCAAAGTGTTTTGGTAGTATAATATGAAAATGGGAGAAGAAAGAAAGCAAAGTGTGGAAGCTGGACCAGAAGATGAGTCGAATTTTGGAGAAAGTCTGAGATAGACATGTAAAGGCCAGATTAAAATGTTAGCATGGAGGGAAATTCCATAGGAAAGGACAGTCTGGAGTTGAGAAAGGATGATGAAGAGGAAATGAGGCATGACCCGACTTATCAGGGTCTAAAGGGGAAGGAGAAAAGATTTTATTTACCGGATTTGTGACTCGACATAACAGTGGCGACACATCAGATTCTTTTATGGCTTCAGTAATTTCCAGAACCCTTTGTTTAAATGCAACATATTCCCTTTATCTTTCTAAGTATTTCCTTTCTCCTCCATAAGAGTCGATATTTTTTTCTTCTTCTACTTCCCAAAACAGCATTTTGCAAGATGCATTGTACCCAATGGTGTTTCAGCGGGCTCTTCAAAGGAAATACGGACTTTTGAGTTCAAATGAGTTTAAGAAGTACTGTATTTTGAAAAGATAAACAGGTTTATTTACTGTGCAGTTTCTCAGAGCCTTTAATATCAAATGTGC
Source organism: Noctilio leporinus (assembly GCA_004026585.1). Lineage (NCBI taxonomy): Eukaryota > Metazoa > Chordata > Mammalia > Chiroptera > Noctilionidae > Noctilio > Noctilio leporinus. The sequence continues at coordinate 48,641 of PVIW01004528.1, forward strand.
ATTTTTTGACCTTTTAAATTGCTAAACAAACATTCGGCCTCATTTTTCTTTGCTGAGCTCTCTTTTTGGTGTAGGTGGCAGTGTATGGAGGTAAAAATTCTCACCTTCCCAGACTCCTTTGTCATTAGAAGCGACCCAATATTGGCCAATGGGATATAAACCAAAGGCTCTGTAGGGTGTGTGTTCCAGGAAAGCTATTGCTTTCTTGATCAACAGGATCAAGGAGGCTGTCTCACACCTTTGCCAATTGCCCTTTCCTCTCTTTTCCTGCCTAAAGAGCTGTAGGCAACTTGCACCAGGAAAACAAGAGCTGCATTGTGTGTTGAGTGTTCCAAGTTGGAAAGGTTCAAGGAGCTCTTGATGGCTTCCTGAAGTTACTCTACCAGCCTTGGTCTCTCCTCCATCTTTGGGCTATTCTAGAAGAAAAATAAAGCCCTATTTGATTAAACCATTGTAGCTGAGTTTCTGTCACAGGGTGAAGGCAATCTTAACATATAAGAGGGTGATGCAGTAAGCAGTATGGAACTTATTTTAACCATAGAAAGTTTTGTTTTTGAAGCTGAAGGCCCTTTGGGTAATGCTGCCTTAAAGAATATGAGCAGAAAGATACTCAGATACTCTGCCTTTTTTCAACAGCTATGAATTTTCTGGTGTTTGTGGAATTAGGGTTCTGAATTTTGGCCCTTTTCTTCTATTCTCACCTTCTCCCCTCATATGAGAAGTTTTTGCTTCTTCTTTTTTTTTCTTTCATTTTATAATTTATTTATGCCTCTTACCAAAGCACTTTATATAGTCCAGGTTTTGTTTTGTGTTGTCATTTTAAAACAGAGATAATTCATTAGCTTATTCATGCCTTCTTTACACAGTACAATTATTCTCAAAATCTGTAGGTAAATTGACTCAGATGTACATTTATTTATATCTTAATATCAGAGATGTTTAGTTTCCCTTGAAAGATTTTATTCTTGATAGTGGCACTTAACCCCTTTTCTGTCTCCACAAAATTAGTGTTGTGTGAGCCAACACCTAAATGTCTTAGAGAAGCTTGTCATGCAAATGATTTTTGTCAAGCTAGACCTCTTATACTTCACACCTCCTGTGATTGCTCTCCTTTTGTAAGTTTGATTTTCATAAGTGTTTTTTTTTTTTTTTAATTTATAACAGTGTCAGGCTAAATTCTCTGATACAATAATTTTCATTTTTAAGAGGACATTTAAATTGTAGTTCAATCTCTAGCGGAATATTATTTTGGAATGTTAAAAATTGAAGGGGACCTATCTTCCCGATTCTGCAGCCAAAGGGACTGAGGACCGAACTAGGGCCTCTGTGTGGACCCCGATGATAGCAGAACTGGGACCCTGTCCAATGGGGGCAGCTCACTTGGGTGATGCCCAGTCAATAACAATGTAGGAAGTTGTGCGATTCATTTCACGGCTCTGGCCTCAGACGTCCGGGTGCCTCTTGATGACTGGAGCATGTAATGTCCTTTAACAGTTAGTATTCAGGTGAGAAAAAGTGACAAGTAAGAATGCTAAAGACTGGACTTATTTTCATTATATGCGATTTACACGCATTATAGATTTTCCTGTGGGTTTTGGAAAGATGAAGTGTTTATTAAGTTTAAATCATGGGGATGCTAAGCCCTGATCAATGAAATTAATTGTATAACTTCTAACATGGCTATTTATTATTATTTTTATTAAATGATTAATTTTACATTGTTAAGGCCATTAGCAGAACAAGCAGCATCAAGATACTTATGCCATTTGTATCTCATTTGAAACTAACAAAGTCAGGTCCCTTAGGATATTGAATCTGAGGCGATACCATCTTGAAGTAAGGCAAGTAAGCTCAATGGGAGGTTGGGAGATGAGGAAGGAGGTGTGAAAGAGAACATGTTTGGAATTGAAAACTTTAGTGAAGTGGACTACTTTAGAATAAACTTACCATTGATAAATAACAGCACTGAGCTTTCACTTCTTTTTTCTCAAGCTGCTTGAATGAGAGACCTTGCTTTTCATTGTAATTCCATTTTTAGCTTAATATTTTGTTAATTATAGCTAATATTTATCCTTGTGTTTATTTATTAAAAAATACTTGAGCACTTATATGTATCAGATGCGGTACCAAGAGTTTTTGAAATGAACAATAACTGAACCTTAAGAAGTGTCTAGGATAACTAGAAAATAAAAAAATAAAAAAGCATCGAGTGTTCTTGCTCATAGGAAAGGTATCTTGGACCTGAATGCACCAAGTTGAGAGATGCAGGATTCCGTAGGCAGTCAGCATCCTCTGATGCACAGAGAAAGGACTTCATCAGATGTAGGTAAAGCTGACCTCACCTTTAGCTAGGTGCATTCCTAACGGGGAGAGAAAGGCACCGAGATGGCTGAGAGGCTCCTGGCAGTTGCTTAAGGAGTTCAAGATGGGTGATAGCAACAGAGTTGGGGAGGAGATGGGCAAAGAGATGTTTTAGAGAGGGAATCATCAGAACTTAAGTGGTTAGGAGGTGGGGATGAGGAGTGTTTTCAATATTGCCAACATTTTGAACATTTTAATTTGAATTAATTTTTTAAAAAAAGACATTTATTTTTAGAGATAAGGAAAGGGAAGGAGAAAGGGAGTTAGAGAAACACTGATGTGTGATTGGCTCTTACACACCCCTAACCAGGGACCTGGCCCACAACACAGGAGTGTGCCTTGACCAGGAATCTAACTGGTAACCTTCTGGTTTGCAGGCCAGCACACAATCCACTGGGCCACACCAGCCAGGGATGAATTCATTTTTTAATAGATATTACATTCACATGGGTCATAATGCAAAAGGGTGTACTGTTTTCCTCTTCTGTCCCATTATGTCACTCCCCAAAGATTGCCCCAATGTTGCCAGTTTTTTATGTATGCTTCCAGGGATAGTTAATTGATGTTTATATAAGCAGATATGTGAGTGTGGGTACTTTCCCCCCATGTTTTTATTCTACCCAATAGCAATGTTTTTCATTTAACAGTATTTTTTAGGATAATTCCAGAGTAGTAGATAAAAGGCCCCTCATTCTTTGGTTATGACTATGTAATAGTGTATTTTATGGATGTGCTATAGCAATTTGTTCATCATATCAATGGTCCTTTAATTAGTTCCAGTCTTCTGTTATTATAAAGAATATACATTGCAATGCCTGTACATGCATCATTTCTTGCATGTGTAACTACTTCTGCAGAGTAAATGTTAGGAATGGAAATAGTTGAGTCAAAGGGTATGTCACACATTTTTTTATTCTGATACATACTGCCTAATTGCCCTTCATGAAGATTGACTACTTCCATCAGCAAAATATGAGAATATATATGGTATGTTCTTAAGTTTTTGGATTTTTCACAGTCTGAGATCAGGAAATTAATTTCTCAGTTCAGTTTTAATCTGTGTTTCAGTTATTGTGAAGAAGTTGAACTTTTTTTTCATTTACAGAAGAGCCATTGCTATTTCTTTATCTGTGAAAGCTGTCTTTACATTACCTGACCATTGTCTCCATTAGGTTATTTATCTTTACTTAGTAGGATGTATATATCCTGTGCGATAGGAGTTTCACATTTTATGGTTTATTTTTGACTTTGCTTTTGGTGGTTTTTTTAATCATTCAGCAATTTTAACTTCTGTAATTGGCTTTCTCAGACTCTTTATGGCATAGTTAGAAAAACCCTCCCACATCAGACTTCTTAGAATAAACTATGTGAGATATCTTTGGTACCTTCATTTTTTTTCCTTTTTATGTTTAAAATTTTGGCTCACTTAGAATTTATCCTAATGTTTAACCAGATATATATGAAGTAAGAGATAGGGATATGGCTTTGCTTGTAGATGGCTTCCTTGTTGTCCTTATCATTTATTGAATAAAGCATGTTTTCCTCATTAATTTGAGATGCCATGTTTTTGATATTCTAAATTTTCCCATGCAGTTATTTTGGATCTATTCATGGACTTTCCGTTCTTTGTTGATCTTGACTTATTGCTCATGTGTCAGTTATACACTTTTAATTATTGTAGCTTTATAATATATTTGTTTGAATATTTGATAAGACCATTCTCTCTTCATTATCTTTATTTCCCAAATTGTCTTGGCTAGTCTTTCCTATTCATTTTTCCATGTGAATATTAGAAGATGCTCATTCAATACCACCCCACAAGATTTCAAAGAACTTTTACGGAAATTCTAATAGGTTTATAGGTTAACTTAGGGATAACTAACATCTTGATGTAAAATTTATATCTGAGACATAGTATGTCTTTTTTAGTGATGCCTTGAAATGTTTTAAAGTTTTCTTCACATGAGCTTTCTTAGTAAGCTTAATGCTGTGTATTTTCCATTTTATTTAGTAGCCATCATGAATGAAGTATTTTCTTCTCATATGTTCTATAATTGGTTATTTTTGTCTCTAATGAGGCTATTTATTTTCTTATTTATTGTCTATGTTAAACATTTTTTTCTTGTGTAATTACACTGATGAGAAGCGCCAGGTGTATGTTGAAAAGTACTGGTGATAAATTACATTCTTTCTTTGTCCTGCCTGGAATTCCTCAGTTCAGCATGCTGATTTCATGCAGAGGTATATTTTATTTTATGTTATTATTACTTTTAAATTAATTAATTTTTTACAAGGTTTTACTTATTTTCAGAGAGAGGGGAAGGGAAAGAGGCAGAGAGGGAGCAAGACATCAATGTCTGGTTGCCTTTCACCTGCCTCCAGCTACGGACCTGGCTGGAGACCTGGCTTGCAACCTGGTTATGTGCCCCTGGCTGGGAATCCAACCAGTGACCTTTGGGTTCTCAGGCCAGTGCCTTAGCCACTGTGCCACCAGCCAGGGCCTGAGATATATTTTTATTATGTTAGAAAAGTATTCATCTCCCTCTTCTTTTTAGTTTTTCCCCCTTTCAGGAATGGACATTGAGTAATATCAGCTGCCTTTTTAGGGCAATGATGTTTGACCTATCGTTGAAAAGATCTCTTTTTATTTATTTTTTCCTCCATGGGTATGAAGGAGGTAAATAAAATTGTTTGGGGTTGGATGCTAGCTCATCTTTCATCAAATGTTACCAATATTTAAAAAACACAGACCTGATAATAGATTGACTTTGGATAATGGTTTTAGTATTGCCATCTCTTTCAGTTGACACCCTTTGGTAGCTTCAAGCTAAACCTCTAGTCTAGGTAAAGTCAAATGGGTGTAAAGGAGCATTCTGGGCAGTCTCAGTTTTATAACTCGGACATAGACGCTAGATTCTGTGTTGCTGGAAGCAGAGTAGAATATTGGATATGAGGAGGGATGGCTCACGTGATACTGATTGCTTGGGAGCATGCAAGATGAACTTTAAAAAGTCACCTTGATGTATGAGTCATTCCCCAGACTCTCAATTAGTGGGTTGTTTTTCCCCCAGGAAGATTAAGATAGCTGCCAAATGGACAGGATGCTTTGTTACATGTTGCCTGTTTTTAAAAAATCAATACCTTTGAATTAAAGTTTTGTAAGGTCCTAAGTGCTCACTTTCTGTAGGGTTTTAAATAACATCTTCAAGTCTCAGTTATTTTTCTTCAAGCTATTTGTGTTTTAGGAATAGAAGGTGATTGTTATAATTGTCACTAACCTGATCTCAATTCTTTGCAGTAATTTTATGGGGTAGTGAGTTGAAGTGTTAAGGGCATTTCAAGGTTTCTCAACCTTAGCACTATGGGCATTTTGGGCTGGATAATTCTTCAAGGTAGGGAGCTCTCCTGTGTGTGGCAGGATGTCTAGTAGTGTCCCTGACTCTCTACCCACTAGATACCAGTAGTATCTCCCCTATTTGTGACAATTGAAAATGTTTCCAGATATTACAGATACCCCCCACCAGGAGACAAAATTACCCCTGATTGAGAACCACTGGTTTATGTTATACAAAGAATGGCTTTGAGGTTAAATCTGTAGTCTATGTTATTACAAGAAAATGAACAGACATTTGTTGGGCACTAACTGTAAGCATTCCTGTTCTAAAAGAAAACATACATGTGAACAAGGGAATATAACACTATAATAAAGGCTATAATAGTTACAAAGATGAGGGAGTAACTACCTGTGTCAGGAAAAGGGAAGGAGAGATATTTGACCTGGGCATTGAAGGATAGTAGGAGTTCACCAGAGTGAGTCTGCAACACTTTTCACAACAGATAAGTCATCACAAATAAAGGCTAAGTGACTCTACCTTACAGCCTGCCTTGCGCCAGCTTCTTGTCCCACCACAGTTATATTAAAAGATGGTACCCTTTTCAGTCTTGAAATTGCCAAGTTTGAATAGTAAATTACATCAGTCACTCTGGTAAGGACTTGGTTACTTGATAGTGGGCAAATGATATATTTGATGTCTACTCAGTCCTCTTGTGTTGTCAGGAGTGTAGTTTGGGGGTGGAAAGGGATATGGAAACTGTCTGGTATCCCATGTAACCAAGATTGGACTTGTTCTGGGCATTCTAGGAACCATCTCAACGCTTCCAGGTAGAGGAGCATGTTAGGAAGACAGCCATAGGGAATGTAAACTATTCGGGCCCTAGAGATGTTCCAGTTTGATTCGTGTGGATTGTGATCCTCCCAAACGATTCCTCTTAGAGAAAATAGTTTCCTAAGAAGTCTTGATTGGCCAAGTTTTCTTTGGTTACGGCCAGGTACTGATCACAGTTATGTGACTGTCAACTGAGTTTCTTTAAGAAATGTATAAAGAGACTTTTTTAGGGGATTCATGTTGATTTTCTTCCTGACTTATAAATTAAAGAAGTTTTGCTTTGTTAGGGAAAGTTGAATGGATGGTGACTGTTTTAGTTAATTAGTGAGAGGGAGGGAGGGAAGAGGGGTGGGGGGAGAGAGAGAGAGAGAGAGAGAGAGAGAGGAAGATGGTGAAGTACATACCTCTGCCCGTGAAATCTGGCCTGCTGCTTATTTTTTGTAAATAAAGTTTTATTAGAACACAGCCACAGTCATTCACTTACTATTGTCCACGGCTACTTTAGGGCTACAAAGGCAGAGTTGAGTATTTGTGACAGGTGCCCCTTGGCCTGTAATGCCTAAATCACTGGCATTTCATTAGAGAACAAGTTGGACCCAATGGAATTTTATAAAATTCTCATAAAATTGCTAAGTCACTTAAGTATTTTTCACACCTTCACTCTGGTTAAGATAGTTTTTACAAATGGACTAAATTTTGCTCTCTTCAGTGCATGGATCTGTTCCAAGTGGGGCTTCTGTTTTCAGTCTTCACGTAGAAGTTCTGTTATCCAGTGTTTAGCAGAGAGAGGCATTCTAGAACTTGGCTTTTCCACCCAACAGGAAGTCTTGAATCTACTGGTGGGATCTGTTACTGAGCTCATGGGCAGCTTTGGGGGGAGGGGGTGGGGAGGAGGGGGGTCCCTCCACTCTGGGTGCCTGCCTATCACTCTGCCATCCTATCAGCTGTAGAGTGTGTCTGGCAACTTCTTAAAAAGTGTTGTTTTACATGATTTTGTGTGTTTGAGGATACTTTTAGTTTTTAAATATACAAGAAGAAAAAGAGAGTGTTTTTTTGAGAGGGATTGGCCTTGTTCATTTCCTCCTCTTCATTCTCTAGCCTTGCCTCATGTTAATGGCCATGTTTATGTCTTGACTGCCTTTCAGCATGACACTTGTACTCTGATAAGTGTCCAGCTGCACACTGGTGTGGGATAGAGACGGGACCTTTGGAGAGCCAGGGACAGAAAGATAATTAGCCAGCGACATTGTTAAGGAACTAGCATTGGTGGCCTCTCCAACCTTTTCTCTGCCAGTCTGGCTAGCTCAGCTGTTGGCGGGATGTGACTGCTTGCCTTCGGTGAATCTTCAATACCAGGAGAGTGGTTGCCCTCGGAAACCAGTTCAGGTTTAGTCCTTTATGGTCCTGGACCTTGTTCCTTGTTCTTCCTTTGTGAAGTTTTCACACCAGGGTTTCCTTCATCTTTCACTGGCTCCTTTAAAGCCCCAAGTGATTTTTACATCCTGCGAAACCCTCACATTGAATGCTTGAAATTTTTCTGGGAATTTCTGGCATCACTTTTATACTACCTTCTGTTTGGTGCCCTAGAAAAATTCTGGTTGCTGACTGCCAGTAGCTGTATCTTAGAGCCAAGGAGGTTTGGCCCAGGTTTGTGTGTGACCCTGAGCTGAAGAAACCTACCCAGCAAGTCAGAGCCACCCACGAGGCCAGCTGGGGACCAGATCACTGGGATATTCTCTGAGAACTGGCACCCCAGTCCTGGGTTAGCCAGTCTTCTCTTTCCTCCCACTTTTTCAAAAATTAATAGACTTTTTTTTTTTTTTTTCATTATTTTTAGAAAGAGGGGAAGGGAGAGAGGCAGAGAGGGAGAGAGACATCAATGTATGGTTGCTTTTCACCTGCCTCCAGCCACAGACCTGACTGGAGACCTGGTTTGCAACCTTGTTATGTGCCCTGGCTGGGGAATTGAACCTGCGACCTTTGGGTTCGCAGGCTGGCGCCTTATCCACTGTGCTACCAGCTAGGGCTAGACATTATTTTTTAAGAACAGTTTTAGATTTCCCCAAAAAATATGAAGCAGAGAATATAGAGCATTCCTGTATATTTTTTACTCTACCCACAGTGGCTATTATTAACATCTTACATCAATGTGGTACATTTGTTAGAGTTAATGAACCAATATTGACACCTTATTAGTTAAATAATTTAATTTAGAATTCTTTAGTTTTTACCTTAAGTCCTCTTTCTGTTCCTGAATTCCATCCCACATACCACATTGCATTTATGAGTCATGTCCCCTTAGGCTCCCCTTGACTGCTACAGTTTCTTAGACTTTCCCTGTTTTTGATGTCTTTGAGAGTTTTGAGGCGTGCAGATCAGCCATAGAGAAAGATGCCTCTTACAAGAATTTGTTTGATGTTTTTCTCATGATTAGACTGGGGTTATGGGTTTTAAGAGGAGGAGGACAAAGTATCATTTTTATCACAGCCTACCAAGGGCACATGTAGCCACATGATGTGGCTGTTATTGCTAGCTTTAATTACTTGGGTGGAAATGGTGTTTGTCAGGGTCTTCCACGCCCTTGTCATACTGTGATCATTGGAAGGAAGTTACTCTGTGCAGCCTACCCTGATGGAGTGGGGAGTTAGGCTCCATTTCCTTGAGAGAAGAGTACTTACATAATTTATTTAAAATTCTTCTTCATGGGAGATTCCTTGTTCTCCCTCATTTAATCTTTTATTCATATCAGCATGGAATCATCACTATTTACTTTTTACTTTGTGTTATATGGTCTGACATTCTTGTGTTGCTAAAATGGATTCTAGTTTTGGTCATTGGAAGCTCCTTCAGTTCACTTCTGTGTCACCAACAAAGTCCTGTCATTGTGGCCTTTTTGATGTATTTGTTTTTGAGCAGTTCCTTGTTTTCTGACACTATAAGCTGCTCCAGGCTCGTCTTGTATAGGAAGTCTGTCCCGAGAGTACCAAGCTAATGTCAACGGAATTACACCAGTTTGAGCAGCTGTTACTTTTGGGACAGACCTCATATTTCCTGCCCCAGTCCTAGAATCAGCCATTTCTGCAAGGGGCCTTGGTTTCTTTTATTGTAGAATGGGATTAGAAACCAAAATCTGAGTGCTAAGTGTGCTTATTGCTGGTGGGGTGTCATTTATTTTAGGTCCTCTTAACTGACAGACAAAAGAAATATATGCAAATGCTAATCTGTGTATACATATATGTGTAAATATTTCTACGTGTTACCATCTGTATCTATATATGAATTTAACTCAGGTTTAACATATGGATGTCTCCAACTCTAATCCATTACCACATGGATTCTAGATTCCTCCTATTGTTTACCTATAAACCTGCACTTCAATGGTGAGATATTTGGTTTATACTCTCTGACATCCATTTACTTCATTGTTCAGTTCCATTAATGCATGTATAGCATTATCAGAATTGTTAACCCACACCCTCATGGGAAATTTCTAGTTCATCTAGAAATGAACTAGAGTACATTTCTTCGGTGTATTTTCTTTTGCCTTTAGTCTTATAAACTCTACTCATTTCCAAAGATACTATGATCAGCACCTTTCCCCCACTCCCTTCACTGAGTTGTTTCATACATGTGTAATACAGTTACTTTCCCTTCTCACAGTCTGGATTCTTTCCTGGGATGCCCCCTTCCTGCCAACCTCATAAATGATTTTCTTTCTTAATCCAAATACATCTAGGTTCACTGTTTGTGTTCTACAGTTCTGTGTGTTTTGACGAATGTATATCATTTATCCTCCCCTATGGTATCATACAGAATAGTTTCACCTACCTAAAATATCCTAGGATCCTCCTGTTTATACCTCCCTTCTCCCTCCCAAACTGTTGGTAACCACTGATTTATTTACTTTCTCTATAGTTTTACCTTTCCACCTTCCACTTTAATTTTTTTTTTTTTTTTACATTTGAATCCTTTAAGTGAGCGTCCACTGAAGATAGCCAGCCATTCAGAGTTCACTGTCATTATTCTGCTCCTTTGTGGGGTATAGGAAGTTTGACTTCTCTTTGGAATAAAGTAGAGGATAATTTTGCTAGCTGAAATACATTACCTTGATCACACCTCCATATAATTGCAGTGTGTGCTGTCAGTACCTTTATCATCCCATAAAAAGTGCACTTGTTCAGGCTTCCTGCACAGCTTGGTCTGATGGTAGACATGTCCTGCCTGTGTTGTACTTCCATTTTCCTCAGCCCAGGGTGGTGGTCTCCATATACCCAGCACTTGTAGACACATTCTTCAAGACAGAGTCTGTGAAAGAGGTGATCTTGCTAAGTTGCCTGGCCAGGCAGGGCTTTCTGGGTAGATAGCACAGTGTGAGCAGCAGACCAGAGTTAGGGAATGAACTCATCTTTGGGAGTTGTAGGATGTTTGTCCTAGGGCGGGACTGGGCTGACTTAGGAGGCAGATGGGATTCAGGCTATGTGAGTCTCATAGCCTTCACATAGTTTGACTTCATTCTGCAGATCAGAGGACACACTTTGGTTTTGTTTTGCTGTGCAAATGTTTGGCATCATTAGTTGCCATGACTCAACAATCAATTGCTTTCACTTAAAAGTCTGGATAAATATGAACATCACTGTTCAAAAATTTCTAGAAGAGTCAGATGATGGAGCAGCTGTGGGCCTGCATTCCTTAAGGCATTACGAATCGGTGTGTATTTGCTCTGGTTGCTGTGGTATTGCCCAGTCTGCCCCACCCGCCAACTTTGCTTCTGTCATCCTTATGGGCTGGCCACTCAGCTGGGTGGTAGATCTTCCAAGGTTCCCTTCAGCACTGACATTCTGTCATTCTGTGGCAGCTTTATGTGGAGAAGTTTTTCTAAAAATATTTGTATTTGTTTATTTTTAAAGATAGGAGAAGGAGAGGGAGAGAAACATTAATGTGTGAGAGGTGCATTGATCAGTTGCCTCTTACATGCCCCCATCTGGGGACCTGGCCTGTAACTCAGGTATGTGCCCTGACTGGGAATTGAACTGGTGACCTTTCAGTTCACAGGCTGGCACTCAATCCACTGAGCCACACCTGCCAGGGCTATTTAGAGTTTTTATTGTAGTCAAACAGTGTATTGTGGGCTAACTTAAGCTCTAGCATCAAAAGGGGAGGCATGCTCAAAATATGTAAAGGCTTCAATAACAAAAAATATATATAATGAACTTGTTTTTTGACCTTATAAGAGGCCCAGATCTTGGGATCCTTACCTTTCCATTAGAAGACATTGCTTGTTTCTGCCATTTGGAACTCCTCAATAACCAGTTCTGTCCCAATTTACCATTGTTCTTTTCCTGGTGGCAATCAATATATTGCCTTTGAAAATTAAAAGGTATATTATTTTATTGTGTAAAATAGACATAAAATTTATTACTTTAACTATTGTTAAGCATAACGCTTTATGGCATGTAAGTATATTCACAGTTATTTGCAACTAGACTTCCATTTGAAATCAGTGTCTGTTTATACAGAGGATATAGAGAAAGTCCCAGTGGGGCCTGACCTTCCCACACCTGCTCTGTATTTATAAATTGAGACTATTGTTTATAAGCAAGGCCTGCCAACCAGCGTCAACTATTTCCACAATGTAGCTATATTCACAAAAGAAGAATGACCAGCATTTGCGTGTTCTTCTCTTCAGGCTATTCTGGACCCCAGACAAGCGACTTGTAGTTGTCGTGGCAGTTTTGACCCCAAGCCTACCTGGTGTTTGCCATTCCCACCAGGGTGTATGGAGATTTCATCATCAGGCCTGTAGTCGCTGACCTGGGAAAGTGACAAAAGGCTCGGAACACTTCCCCTTGTCACCTACAATGATAGCTTTAGGGTTATCTGCCAGATCCAGCTACTGCCTTTTTTATAAATAAAGTTTTATTGGGACACGGCCAAGTCTATTTGTTTACTGTTTATCTATGGGTACTTTGGTCTTCTCTCAGCAGAAATGAGTAGTTAAGGCAGAGACTGGATGGCCTACTGAGCCTAAAATATTTACTTTCTGGCCCTTCCCATGACAGTTCACAGCCCCCTGTTCTGGGGCCTCTGCCATTGATCACCCGAGTTCCAGCTGTGTGTGTCCCACCTCAGACAGAGGGCGGAAGAAGAGCAAGCTGTTCGTTCAGCATTCCCTGCGGGTGCTGCATGTAATATGAACTCCGATGAAAGGCTGTGGCATTCTGCTAAAAACAATCAAAGGAACAGCCCTGGTGAGGCGGACCTTGAAACAGTGATTTCTGCCTAAGAGCATTTCTGGACCGTGCTTGAGTGAGGGCCTGCTTGGGTTACGTAACGGTTGGACTAAAGGAAGAAGGGGTTGTTGAATTCAGGAGGGGTTCGTCAGGGAGGTCATCCGGCCGTGCTGTAACTATTGTAAGGTTTGGGAGACTCAGATTCAGGGGAAGGAAGTGAGGGCTGTTCATTAGGGTTTCCAGTGGAACACCAAGTGGTAGTGTTTCAGGACTACCTTTGAATCGTCCTCTTTTCATTTGCCAAGAAGGACAGCAGAGGGGAGAGAATCTCTGGATTCCAGGCCTCAGAATTCTGCAGATGCTCTGTCCGCCTCTGAAGCCGGTGTCCCTGTGTTTACAAGCCAGAGGGCAAGGGTGCCAAGTGCTTGCCTTCCAGAGCCCCCAGCAGCCAGCCTCCAGTGCTCTGGGACTTCAGTGTGTTCAACTTAGATTTTTAAAAAAAGTGTTAGGTGGATGGCTTCAAAGCTGCTACGCGGAGTGAGAGCAATTGAAATAGATTGATACGAGGCTGGGGTGTGGAGAATGGCCCTTGGAAAGAAAAGCTGAAGTGGACAGTGAGGGCCCATGGCTGTCACAGCCAACTCCATTGACCTGAAATTGCTGGGATGCCAAAGGGACCCTGCTGCGTCAGCACGGACTGCAGAAATGCTCACTTGCTAACTTATTTTTTCCCCTCATGAAATCATTTGCTGAGAGGAGGTGGGAGATGTTTTCCATGCCCCTGTTTTATTTACTTTTTAAATCTTGAGCTGCACCAACTATGACTATCATCAGCCCTGAGAATCACAAAGAGCTAATAGAATCTTTTATTTTTCATTATGCTAGTTCTCTGTCCCGGGGCTAATCTCCAGGTGCCTTACAAACAGCCTCACAAAACAGTGCAGAAGACCAGACCCGAATCAAGTTATCGTCTGGCTGAATGCCAGTATGTTTCTCTTGGTAGAGAGCGCTATTTGGAAACTTAGAGGCCTTGGTGATAAGATGATTTATCGCTTCAGTCGTTTCAGCAGAAAGGAGAGTGGTTATGGAAATGTAGCTTTGAGAGACCACCCCAGGGCCAAGGCCTGCCATCTGCAAAGGTGAGGAAGGCTCTGAAATTGCTTTGTTGGTTTCCTTCCCCTAGCTTGCTGGGTAGAAAGGAAAAGGAATTAACGCAGTTATGAAGAACCCTGATGAATGCTAGCTGTGTTTTAACATTTTATTAAGCTTCATGATCTGTCTTTTCAGTGGTCTAAATTCAATGTCTTTGGAGCCCCCTCCACCACCGTCTGCGCTATCTGATGGATGCTGTAGACGTGATTTTAAGGTTCCCTGTTGGTTACCGGTCACCAATTAAGTGAAAGCCAAATCAAACCTGCTAGTTGCAGTGCCCCAGGGGTGCTGCTCATTTCTTTCCATTTCTTTGCCCCAATGTGCTGTCATCCTCTGGAGAGGATCAATATCCTCCAGGTACTTACACAATATCCCGGCCTATGGAAATGGGGTATTCTATCAGGGCATTGATCTCCACTGTCTAGAGATTCTCAGAATGCTCAGAGGCAAGCAGACATCCTAAGTAACAGGAAACCACAATCAAGGCTGGTTTTTCCTGTCCAGTCCTTTCCTTAACCCTGTCCTCACCAGGAACAGCTAGCGGATACAGCAGACCCCATTACACAGGAAAAGCACCCGGTGCTGTATTTATTACCTGGTCGGTGATGCTGCCTCTAAATCAGCGGATAGAGGGACATGTTATCAGGCCCCAGGGGGAAGAGAAGGGGGTGGCTCTCTCAGTTCTGTGGGAGAAATGAGAAGGCCTTCTATGTGGCCTTCCCGTGTGTGTGTGTGTGTGTGTGTGTGTGTGTGTTATACGTTACCTCTGTTGACAAAATCTCTGCCTGGACTCCAGTGGCAGTAAGTTCTTAATGGACCCTCCCCACCCCCTCGACTTCTCCCACTTGAGCATCCTTCTAGAGCCATCCTTTGGTGTCAGAGCCCTCCAGAAACCTCCCCTCATCTCTGGGATAAAATCTGAGGTCTTACCCAGAGTCTGCAAGGCCCCCTGAGATGTGGCTTTTGGCTCCCTTGCAAGGTTGTCTCCCATCGCTTGCCTGCTCGCTCAGTTGGGTCTGGTCTGTCCCGCTGGCCTTTCTTGTGTGCTTCCAATGCTCCTAGCCCACCCCACCTCTGCTCTTGTATCTCTTGCCTAGACACGGTTTCTTCCCTTTGGCTGGCACACCTCATCCTCTTCCTTCTGGTCCCTGCTCAAATCCACATTGTGCTGACCAGGTGAAGTTGGCACACTCCAGTGGCAGCCATTTTTTGTTTTTTCCTTCACTTTAATACTATGTTTTATATTTTTCCTAAAGCATTCGTTGGCCCTTACCATATTTGTTTATGCCTGTACTTTTTCTCCCTACACATAAGCTCACGAGGGCAGGGACTTTTGTCTGTGTGGTTCACTGCTCTGGCCCCAGCATCTAGAAGAATGCCTGGCAGTGAACAGAAACATCAGATATAGGGAACCTCACAATTTAATGAAATAAACTATAGGCCGAAAGTTCAAATATCTGCCCTTAGTCTGGTCCCTCTCCACACTAGCTGTGAGACATGGGCTTATGTTTTCTATCAGTGAAAATGGAGTCAAGAACACCTGCCTTGTTTATGAGATATGAAAGGAGACAATCAGAGAGTGCACTGGGAACTGAGTGCTGATCAATCTGAGGGCCAGGGGCCTGGCACACAGCAGATGCTCATGAGCAGTGGGCTCAGTATTGTTTTTATCCTGGTAGCAAACCGTTGAGTTAGAAATACATGCATGTGGGGTGTGACCTATGACCTAACAGAGACCTTTCAATAAATTATGACATCAGGAATTCAGAGGTAGGCTGTGCAATTTCACTGCTTCCCCAGAGGACTGGAGAAATGTTCAGCTTCCCAGAGCCCTAAGAGTTCTCTCGGCATAAAATCTATGGAAGTGGGTCCGTAGGCAAGCTGTCTTCAACGACTTGAGTGATGGTTTTTCAAAATCAAGCTTTACTTCAGTGTCTTCTCCGTTGGCCATGGACGATCTAAAAATATTGTGGCCATCAGGTACAGCCTCTTTTATTCCTGAAATTTGAATCAGACCTGGCAGTGGCCAATCGTGTGTGGCAGATTTGGTTCTCACCTTTAGTTCCTGCTTGGAGAGGAGGCGGGGCCAGTGTGGGGAGGAGACTAGAAGCTCAGGGTGGTCCTAGATTGAGGAATTGGGCCTCAATAATTGGGGAGTGATTATTTTGCTAAGTGGCTGGTCTTTTTTTTTTTTGTAATAATTTTTTTCAATTGTAGTTGATATACAATATTATATTAATTTCAGGGATATATCCAACGATTAGACATTTATATAACTTACAAAGTGATCACCCTGATAAATCTAGGACCTATTTGATACCATGCATAGTTATTAAAATATTATTGGCTATGTTCTCTATCTTGTACTTTACATCCACATGAGGATTTAAAATTTTAATTGAATTTATTGGGGTGACATTGGTTAACAAAATTATGTAGGTTTCAATGTGAGCAATGCTATAATACATCATCTGTTTGTTGTATTGTGTTTACTACTCAAAGTTAAGTCCCTTTCTGTCACCATTTATCCTTGTTTTATCCTCTTCTACTGCCCTCCAGCCCCTTTTCCCTCTTGTAATCACCATGTGGTTGTCTGGGAGGTTTTGTTTTTTGTGTTTTCACTAATCCCGTCACCTTTTTAACCCAGTCCCCCCAACTGCCTTCCCATCTGGCAATCTTCTAAATGTTCTCTGTATCTATGAGTCTGTTTCTATTCTGCTTGTCTGTACTCTTTGTTCATGGATAAGACACTAATAAGATGCAGAATCAATGGTTTAAAAATTTCCCTTCCTGGTGAGGAGTCTCATACACCTTCACAGAGTACCAAAAAGTCCTTGGTTGTGGGGAATAGGTTAAGAACTCTACTCTGGTGGTGATGGTGGTAACAACAGAGAAATAAGAACAGTTATAATGAGGAGACAAGCTTTTGTTTACTGATCTTCTACTCTGGGGACATGTCAATCAGGAGACATGTCTGAGTTTCCTCCATGTGTGATGTTGCACCAAGCCCAGAGGAACGCTTAATGGAGTGACATGGCCCCAAAGGAGTTTCCAGGCTGGGGTAGCAGAGATAGGCGTGTGAGTGATGATAGTGATCCAAATGACCTCCCACTTTTTTAGCCCTGTTAGTCTGCTGGTGGGTTGATGAAAGAGAAATTCATTCTGTCTGGAAGTGGTGGGAGCTGGTGGGTCCTAAATATATATACATAATTTCTGAAAAACAACTTAAGAGGTGTTTGGAGGAGGGTATGAAAAATATGAAGAACCATGTGAAAAGAGGTCAAGTAGCTTTTTGTTTCCATTATTGTGAAGTGGATTGTTCTTTTATTCTTGCTTGGTACCTAGAAGTGGCTAATAATCTACAGAGCAAACTCAAGAGATGGCATGCCCACCCTTAGACATTTATATCTTGAGCATGCTGTTTTCAGGGCTGTTTGTGAAATCTGACAGTTTGTGGGGGCACACCCCAATCTCTTGTTGCTTCTGTAGAAGAACCCGGGTGATTGGCACTCAACATTCCTGCTAGACATTTCCCTTCAGGGAGAACACACACTTCTTTATTTAAAAAAAAAAAAAGATTTTATTTATTTACTTTTAGAGAGAGTGGAAAGGAGAAAGAAAGAGGTAGAGGAACATTGATGTGTGAGAGAAACATAGATGGGTTGCCTCTTGACCCACAACCCAGGTGATGTGCCCTGACTGGAAATCGCACTGACCACCTTTCTGGTTCACAGGCTGGCACTAAATCCACTGAGCCACACCCGCTGGGACTGGAACACACACCTCTTTATTCTTCTTCCACCTGTTTTTCCCTTCTTTGAGGTGATGGGAAGAGCCAGAACAGTGAATCAGGAGAGTGTCTTAGCAGGGAATGGTTAACTGTCTTGCTAAGAAGGCTTAGATGGTGCTTCTAGAGATGGTGTAGTGGGGATTTCAAACCAGATTTGGAAAATATCATAGTCAGTGTTTGCAGTTCAGCTGATATTTATTTAGTCTCCATCCTCCTTTCTCACAAGCCTTAATTTTAATATTGAGGTGAGCAGCGGCAGGATTTTTGGGTGGTAGTCTTTGTGGGGTGCCAGCGCTCTTTGATACCTTGATACATTTGATACATGTGGCTTGAGGAATAAAAAGTCATGACTCATGCACACTAGTATGTAATCACCAATGCAGGCCCCTGAAAAAGAAGTTGTGCAGGCAGATTAGTATTTTCTTTAAGAGGAATTGGTAAATATTCCTTACTTTATACGTTCCTGGGCATATATCTTGTGCTCGCTATGTGCCAGCCACTGTCCTAAGCATTTTACAAAGAAGAACATTTGATCCTCCTTAAAAGCTCCGCAAGGTAGATATTTCTACTCCCCGATTCTTTTATTGCTTATATGTTTGTTTCCTGTTCAGGTGGCAGTATAGACACGCTGGTGGTTAGCTCTAACTTAAGAGAAAACTTTTTGGAAAAAATACTCTAAAAACTGAGAAATCTGTCTATGAACTGATACCTCCCTGCACTCCTACCTAAGGTTTAGGGAAGTTCCACCTGTTTTTGAGGTCAGTGGCAAAACACCAGCTGTTCCCGGAGGTGCAGCTCTTGACCAGGTCAGACTAGATTGGAAATGATTTTGATGGAGGTTCTCTGGTGTGTGTGGTGAGGAAGCATGTGTGGAAACTTGAGCCCACTCTGTGCTCTGTCGGGGATTATGTGTCCCCAGGGGGCAAACGTGCACCCACAGTCACCCAGGAGGAGTTGACAACCCCAAGGCTGTTTTGGGTTTTGGACCCAGTGTTGCTGTCGTGGTGGATCGTGTTGCCTGCAGGCTTTGGAGCAGGGAGGAACAGTTGAGATTTTAATCTTGTGTTGGTGGCATTTTTGGTATGCTTGGCCCTTCGGGTTAGTTTAATTAAACACCAGGTAGAGCCAGCAAGTGGATTTCATTTTGGGATTGTGTGTGTTTTTCTAGGGCTCCTTGTGGCAGCCAGATCTGGGTGCCTGTATACCATTTTGGGTCCTTCTTGCAATTAGTGCCTGGCAGTAATTGCAGGGCCTGCTCTGTCTTTTCTCCCCGGGCTCTGATACCTGCTACCTCCCTGGGTGGCCTGTGGGCTCTTGCTGAGTGTCTTGGTTTCTGGCCAGGTTTGGGAGGCTTGGGACCCCATGGGGAGGAAGGGGGGAAGGTAGTCAAGCAACTGAGCTGAAGCCGGGTGTGGGAAGGTGGATTAAAGCCGATGCAGAGGGATCAGGTGGAGCTAGCAAGCCAGCAGCCACAGAAGTAGAAGGGGCAGGATATGCGATCTCTTCGGTGAAGCCCATCTGCCGTCATGAGAATTCTTTGAATCACAGCGTTTGGATTTTCCCCTTTCATCTCCTCTCCTTTCCTTTGCTTAGGCATTGGTTGCCTGCAGAATCCTTTGAGGAGAAGTTCCTCTTGGGCAGGTTTCGTTGACTGGCGGTTTTAAAAGTAATCTCCCCTTTGACTTAATACATCCGTATTTGACATTTCCTGACAGGTGTTCCCTCCCTCTCCATGTGTCTGCTTTTAGAAGGTTCTTTGTAGCGGAGGCCCCTTGGTCTGAGGTGTGAGATGCACTATGTTCCTCGCTTTCTGAGCAAGGCTGGATGGTTAGGGACAGATAGTCTAAGCTCACATTGTCTCTGCTGCCCAGTGGCTGTGTGACCCTGGTGAGAGACCCTTTCTGTGCCTCAGTTTCCTTGTCTTTAGAAAAGAGTAATTAATAACAGTACCTGTACCAGAAGGTTAGGCAATTATTAGCAATTATTACCTTCCTCATTGTTTTCCATGGAGGGACCATTAGATGAAGGCAGGGAGTTTTGCCCCCTTCCTTTTACCCCATTACTGCATCCCTGGTGCCTAGGACAGGGCCTGGTAGTCAGCAGTGCCTAGGCCTAAATTCAGGAAGGACTGGATGAATGCGCTTTGTTATACCTTCTTGTATTTGATGTAATTTTGAAATGGAGAGAGGACCCAGGAGGAACGGCATGGAGCTGGAAATGTCAGAAAAGTACAAGAACTAATATATCCTTCACCCGCTGTGTGCTGTCAGCTTTCTGCATTGTTGAGCTGTTTCCCCTCGCTGTCTCCCATAGAATTGAGAGTTCAGGGAAGGGTTCCCGGGGCTGTGGTGACTGACTCAGGGTGCTGCACCAGGATTGGCAAGGAGCAACCATTTAGATGACATTATCCGTGCATCAGGCAGTCTTTAGAGTGCTTTATATATATTAGCACATTTAAGCCTTAGCACAGCAATGTGAGACAGGAAACCAAGGCACTGAGAGGTTAGGTGACTTGCCCAAAGCGAGGTAGGTAGTATTATACTTACGAAATACCTGTATTTCATGCCAGGCATTTGTGCTAGGCATCAAGGAAGCAGCAGGGACACAAAACAAGCCAAAACAAGACAAAATGCTGATTTAGTTCCTGTCCTCAAAGAAGGTACAGTTTAGTGAGTGTGTAGTTTAGCTGATAATCCCACAAATATTTATAAAGATTGATGACAAGGCAGTATGTTGTGGGTCAGAGTGGTGGGGTCCTGATGCAGATTCTTGGGGAAGAGGAGGTTTGGCTGAAGGGCGGATGCTTTTACACTGAGATCTGGAGTAGGGAACAGGTTTTTGGGCAGTGGAAACTGCATGATGAGAGCTCAGAGGCAGGAAAAACATGCAGACGGGAAGGTGGCCAGTGTTGCAGGAGCAGAGGAAATGAGAATATTTGCTGAGGAGATGGACGATGTCAACGGAGTGGTGGACATGCAAAATCTTTAGGCTCGTAAAGGATTTTATATTTTATAGTGAATGCAGTGGGGAGCCATTTAAGGATTTTAATCAGGAGTACATGGTGATTTTATTTATAGTTAAAAAATCATTATGGTGAGTAGCAGGAGAATGATTTAGAAGTGAGTAGAAATAGAGGCTTTGACTACAGGGTTTTAAAGTGCATCCAAAATCCATATAATCGCTTAAATAGATCTTGAGAGACATTTTGCAAAAGTCAATGTCTATTTTTATTAAGCTTTTTATTTTGAAATATTTTTAGATTTGTGGAAGAGTTGCAAGGATAGTAAGAACATTCTTATGTACAATTCCCTCCAGCTTTTTCTAATCAACATTAGTTTTCATTAACACTACTAGTAAATTAGAAATGGGTATTTCTTTCTTTCTTTCTTTTTTTTTTTTTTTTTAAGAAATGGGTGTTTCTTATAATGAAGTATATGTCTCTGAAACAGTCAACATCATACTGAATGGTACATACTTAATAGTATATCTGTTCAGAACAAGAATGATACAAGGTTGCCTGAGTTCTTGTACCTGTTTCATAAAATTCTGTGCCATGCAATAAGGCAAGAAAAGAAAATGAGAAGAAATTAGAGACAGAGAAAGTCATCCTCAATACCTCTTACACACAAAAGGGTTCACACAAAAACTCCTACAATTGATGGAATCAGTGAAATGGTAAAATTATAAAGTAAAGATCTAAAAATCGATACCAGTGTAATAGAAATGAAATAATTGCTATTTAAAGTAACTGACTGCTGTATTTTTGTATAATTTTTCTTTGGAGGAGCAACCTGAGAAGTGGGGAGATGTGAGGAAATGTATTGAGGAATAGTATCTTTGGAGGCCAGAGATTGAGTAGAAAACTGGCTAGTGAGAATTAGCTATGATGGACACAGTCTAGCAACCAGGAAGTAGAGATTTCAGCAGGGGCAGACCCGCAGAACCAGAAGGGACAATGTTATAGTAAATGCTTTGCTTTTTAAGTTTATATATTACTGAAACATTTTTAATTGTAGTTGTCCGCTGTTGAATTTTTTCTGTGCTTTATAGAGCTTCTCACATTCTTCCCAATTCTTAGCAGTTACATTTATTATTCTTTTATTATACTGGTTCTATGCTATACTAGGAGTTAATACAGTTATTGTACAGAAGTAATGATTGAACATTTTTGTCTTGATTTTAATAGGAAAACTTTATCAGTTTTCAGGTTGCTGTGTGAATGCACTCCTCTTTGTATATTTTAGGTACCACTTATCAGTTAAGGCAGTTTTCTGCTATGTCGGGTTTGCTGGTTTTTTTTTTTTTTTTTTTCCTCTCTCTCTTTATAGCTGGATAGTAAATGTTCATGTATATGATTTTCTGCATTTTTTGAGGTGATCATATGTATTTTTTCTTTAATTTCTTAAAGTTTTTAAAAGAAATTTTCTTTTTTTACCTTACAGTTTACCTTTTCTGCTGTTTGCTACCATAGGCCTGGTATATCTGTTTCTATTCTCTTACTTTCATGACCTTGTGCCTTACGGTGTATTTGGATTAAAAAAATGTTTTTTAATGTGCAACATCTGTTGTTTAACTGCCAAATTTAGCTCATTTATATATTTTGTGATTATTGATACATTTGGGTGTGTTTGTGCCATTGTAATCACTGGTTTGTACTCATCCCACTTTTCCGGTATTTTTCTTTTTGTCTTTTTTTGGTTTTTATTTCCTTGTTGTTATGCCATTTTTCCCCTACTGTTTTGAAATTATTTTATTGATTTTCCTTGAAGTTTTACTGTGCATATTGAACTTTACAAAGTTTGAAGTTGCCCTGGCCAGGTGGCTCAGTTGGTTGGAGCATTGTCCTGTACACCAAAAGGTTGCAGGTTTATTCCTGGTCAGGGCACATACCTAGGTTGTAGGTCCCATCCATAGTTGGGGATATTTCCTTTAAAGAGGATCAATGTTCCTCTCTCACATCAGTGCTTCTCTCTCTTTCTCTCTCTCTGTCTCTCTCTCAAATCAATAAACATACCCTAAGGTGAAGATTTAAAAAATTTTAAAGTTAACTATTTTAATTTCATTCCCAGTGATCTTGTCTTACATGTTGCTGTTCATTACATGTTTAGTTCTGTCCTTAAAAACCTCTCACAAGTTAGACATCTTCATCATTTTATGCAGATAATATGATTTTGGCTTACCTCTATTCTTACCATTTTCTTTGTTTGTTTATTAATTAATTTATGCATATCAGGCACCTTTCTGGGATAGTTTTTCTTTTCCTAAAGAACATTAAAAGCTTCCTAAATATAAGGGTTTTGATGGTAAACTCTATTTTTGTATACCTGTAAAGTATCTTATTTCATTCTTGAACTTTTCTGGGCACGACAATTTAAAATGGAAAGCTATCATTCTCTCCATGTTTGGAACGTATTTTACCATCCTCTGACCACCACTGCTTCTGTGGAGAAACATGACATTTGAATCATCACTCCTTTGTAGAGGCTATGAACTTCTCTCTTGGACTGCTTTCAAGATCTTCCTTTGGTGTTTGCAGCTTCACTTTGATGGGAATAGCTATGAATTTCTTTGTATTTATCATACTTGCAATACAGTGAAATTTATTTGGGAAAAATCACAACCATTATTTACTTAAATATTGCCTTTTCTTCATCCTTTCTGTTCTGTTGTTGGCACCCTGATTAGATCAACTCCTGATCTGCTAGTGTCTTTCTTACAATGTATATTTTTCTTTTTTTGTGGTTGCTGCACTTAGAGTAATGTCTTTGAAAATTGTGTCTTTCACTTATTCTCTATCAGTTTCTCATCTGCCCCATTATCCATCCAGAGAGTTTAATTAAAAAGGAATGATAATTTTCATTTCTAGAGATGCATTTTTTTCCTATTTCTTCCGTATAGTCTCTTGTTATCTGCCTGTCTTTGTGTTTGCATCCTTTATTTCATTAAATATTTTATTACTAGCCGTTTTGTATTCTGTATCTGACTTCAATATCTGCCATTCTTGGAGATCTGGATGCATCATTTTTTTCTGCTAAGCCATACTCATAGTGGCTTGATTTCTTTTGTGTTTGGTGATTTATTATGAACTTGTTACTTGAACTTACTCTCTGGGTGGCCTGAGGATATACAAGGGGGATATTTCCTTCAGAGAGGATTTGCTTTTGCTCTTTAATTTTTAAATATTTTTTATCCTCAGCTGAGGACATGCTAATTGATTTTAGAGAGAGGGGGAGGGGCGGGGCGGGGGGAAGAAAAAGGAACATGGATGTGAGCGGGGAATAGCAACCCACTGGCCCTCCTGTGCACTCTGACAAGGGGCCTCTCCTACATGCCCTGACCAGGAACTGGGCCTGCCACCCGGGCATGTACCCTGTTGAGGAGTTCAACTTCCAACCTTTTAGTTTATGAAGGGCACTCCAGCCAAGTGAGCCACACTGGCCTGGGCTTTTGCTCTTTACGATACTCATGGGCACCGCTGATCTGAGACCCTTTCAGGCTCCCTTGAGAACCATGGCTTAGACAGGACCCCAGGTGCGGCTATCCCCAAGGCTAGGGGACACCTGGCGCAAGACCCAGGCTTCCAGTAGCAGGCTGCTATCAACATCTGCTCTCAGGACTGCCAACCCTGCCGCTCCCAGCTGTGCCCTGCCTGGCACCGCATGGGCACATATGTGTGGGCTTTTCCTTGGGAACCTCTGTGCTTTCTTGTGAGATTTCTTAAGTTTAATTATCCAGAGTTTAATTGCTGCAGCAGGAAATGTCCTCAAAAGTCCTTATTTTCCATAACACTGAAAGTGAAAAGACTTAAGGGTATCTTTCTCCACCTTCGCATTTAATGTATATAATTCAGCTAATACCAAACTAAAGATTCCAAGAGCTTCTTTTCTGTATTTTTAAATGATCACTCCTTTGTCTCTCTTTTTCTTTTTCTTTTTAAAAGATTTTATTTTATTTTTTAGAGAGAGGGGAAGGGAGGAAGAAGGAGAGGGAAAGAAACATTAGTGTGTGGTTGTCTCTTACATGCCCCCAAATTGGGGATCTGGCCAGCGACCCGGGCATGTGCCCTGCCTGGGAATCGATCCAGTGACCCTTTGGTTCCTAGGTTGGTGCTCAATCCACTGAGGCATACCAGTCAGGGCTTAGATTTTTCTTTGACTTATAATTTCACTATAATATATCTAGCTGAGGCATTTTCTTTCT
This sequence comes from Noctilio leporinus, assembly GCA_004026585.1. Lineage (NCBI taxonomy): Eukaryota > Metazoa > Chordata > Mammalia > Chiroptera > Noctilionidae > Noctilio > Noctilio leporinus. The sequence goes on from PVIW01004528.1 coordinate 73,540, forward strand.
TAGTCAGCCTTTTGGCACTCCGTGAGTTCTTTTGACCTGAAGTACTAGGTCTTTAATTGCTTGCCTGCTTTCCATATGAGAGAGTAATAGAAGCTTGGGCACTTGCCTGCCTTCCCCAGGTGAGGTGACTTGTGGGGAAAGGTACCCTCTGCATCCCTTCACTCTCTGTCTTTTCTTGCTGTCCCCCCAAGGACTTCATCTGAGTCTTGGTTAACTCTGCCTGGCTGTGGCCTGTGGATAGGGGTTGAGGTGGGAAGGAGGAGTGGTCAGGAGCTGGCTGGTGCACTATACTTATTCCTGTTGTTTCCCACTCAGGCCAGACACTGCTTTGACCTTACAGCAGCCCTTCAAGCCGGATGTCCTGCTCATCTGGCAGCCATAGTGATATGGGTGTCCCCGTTAGAGGACTGGACTTATATCTGCCCCTCCTGTGTGGTCCCTAATCCTCTCTGATCCCAGCCCATCCCTGAAATTGGGAAGCCAGCCACCCCTTGTCTCCACTCTGCTTTCTCAGCTCTCCCTTGACGGTGGCATCCCCAGGATTGGATTCCAAAGAGAGACCCACAAGATGTGCTTGCTGGCTCTCCACCTGTCTAGAGCTGGAAGCAGAGATAAAAAATTCATCGACTTGTAAAGAAATAATGCCATCCTTTGCAGAAGCTATAAAAAGTTTCCATTTGATGAGATCCTTTGAAATGTGTGGGTTTTATGCTTAGAACTAGGAGCATTTGATCCTGAAATGGACATAATCTTAAGTAGTCTTCTGGGGAGTAATTATTGTTTTTATGCGAAGTCTGAAAAATGATGAAACAGTGTGATGGCGATCGATCATGTGAGGATGTAAAGGTAGTTTGTGCTTTGAAAGCTTTATGATCCATAGTGAACACTTTCACATCTGCATCTGTTGTACAGCTCCTGGAGTCTGAGTTTCTTGAAGTTAAAGTACCGTTGTTCTGATGATAATAAATATGAAGTACAGATTATCCTAAGCATAACTTTTTGGAAAATAACCTTTTCAGTTACAGTTGACATGCAGTATTTTATTGGCTTCAGGTGTACAGCGTAGTGATTAAACATTTGTATAAATTACCAGGTGATCACCCCAATAAGCCTAGTACCTATCTGACACCATACATAATCATTCCAAAATTATTGATTATATTCCCTAAGTTGTGGTTTACATCTCTGTGACTTTTTATAAATGTCAAGTTGTACTTCCTTATCTTTTCACCTTTTACACCCATTTCCCCAATGCCCCCACCCCCATCAGTTTGTTTGGAGAGTAGAGATTTTGGGTAATCACCCCTCTACCACAGAAGTTTTGACCTAAACTAAGATTAGTTAACTATGCATAATTTTTAATGCTGAATGTGTGTGCATGTAAGTAATGAGGGTGTAGCAATAATGTTGAGTTATTCTTAGCCATTAATTACTGAGTACTTTCTGAAACACTACATATGTAATAGGTTAGTGATTAACTTTCATTTAATATGGAGATAATGATTTTTACTCATCCATGTTAGTTTTTATGGGTTTTGCATTATGATTACCCCCAAATATTGTAGTAGTTACAGTTTCTTGCTTATGGAACAGATCGTGGATCTTTTCTGATCTTTTCTGATATTCCTATCTTGAGGGCAGGAATTGTGACCTGTTTACCAGCGTATCATTAGCATTTGGCGTATAGTGAAATTAATCAAACTTGTGGGAGTAAATAAGCATTATAATCCTGTTTTAAAGATGTTCATACTGGTAGAGGAAGATGAATCAAATGGGTTGTTGTGTCAGTTGGGATTTGTCTTCAGCTGTGAGCGGTAGATCTGCATAACCACGGGCTCTCAAATTCGGTTGCAATTGCAATCACCGGGGAGCTTGGAAAAACTATTAATACCTGGGACTCACCCCACCCCCTGCCCCGAGATTCTGGTTTAATTGGTCTAAGTGCATGCTGGGGAGTGGGAGGTATATTAGTCTGCTTGGGTTGCTACCCCATGGTATCACAGACTGGGCAGCTTAAACAACAGAACTTTGTTTCTCACAGTTCTGGAAGCTGGGAAGTTCAAGACGAAGGGGTGGGCAAGGTAAGTTTGATGCTGAGGTCTCTTCTTTTAGGTTATATAGGTGGCTACCGTTGTGCTGTTGCACATAAAGTGAGCTCTCTGCCATCTCTTACAAGGAAGCAACTTATTACATCAAGGACCTTACCTCTTTGACTTCATTTAATCATAATTTCTTCCTTCTAGGTCCTTTCTTCAAATAGTCACATTGAGGGTGAGCATTTCAGTGTAGGAATTTTGAGGGGACAAAATTCAATCCTCAGTACCCCATGATTCTAACGGATAGGCTTTATTTTTGTGTTAGGTAAAAAAAGTTTGAGGTAAGCTTTTCAGAATTGACCTGGAGTTCCACAAATGTCAGACAACCCAAGTTCCTTTTAAATTTCTGCTGTGCCATTCCTGGGGGCTGGTCATGTTCTCAAAGTCCAAGGGGAATTTTGGAATTCTAGACACCATATCCATCTTGCAAAAGAGCAGGCAGAGGGAAGGAAACTAATTATCACTGTTCCTCATTAGCTAGAACTTAATTAAATAACCACATCCACCCGAAAGGAAGATTGGGAAATGCGTGCATTTTGGCATAGTGCATTGGACCCTGATAAAAGCAGGAGTTTTCTTAATTTGAGGCAAGAGAAAAGAGATATTTGGTAGGCAGTCTAGCTGTCTCTGTCATCCTTGGTTTCAGACCATAAGTTAGTGCTAAAGCTCAGGTTGCAAACCCTGATTTCAACCCAGGTACAGATGAAACATGGATAATGGGAAATAGTTGGCAGATGTAGGCAATACCTATTTGGAAGTTAAGGAACGTTCCTTTCCTGTCTCTCATGGGCTTGCTGTATCAACAAGAACTGATTTGCTTCCTAATAAAGTAGGGTCATGGGAATCCATGAATCTTGAGCTGGGCAGATAAGATCAGTGTTTGGTCACAAACATGGCATGTTTCAGTTGTTACTGACGTTTTGTTAGTATTTGACACAGTTGATTGCTCCCTCCCTTTTTTTATAATTTTTTTTAATTTATTATTATTTTTAGAGAGAGAAATAGGGAGAGAGGGAGAGAAGCATCAATGTGTGGTTGCCTTTCACCTGCCTCCAGCTAATCCAGCTACGGATCTGGCTGGAGACCTGCTTACAACCTGGTTATGTGCCCTGGCTGGGAATCGAACCAGTGACCTTTGTGTTTTCAGGCTGGCACCTTTTCCACTCTGCCACCAGCCAGGGCTCTTCGTCACTTCGTAAATGTTTTCTTTCGGGATTCTGGTTTTCCTCCTCCCTTCTCTGCCCTGGTTTCTCTCCGTTTGCTGGTTAATGTTAGGTTCCTCAAGTCTTGGTTCTACACCCCTGCCTCCCTGTTCTCTACCTGCATAATCTAGTTCATGCCTTTGGCCTCAATGATGACTTATTTCAACATTGTATCTCCAGGTCAGACCTTCTCTGGGCTCCAGATCCATTTATCCAATTGCTAAGGCACATCTCCTTTGCAGTAATTCTGCCTTCACAAGTGACCGCCAGGAACACTGAGTCTTTTTTAAAAAATTACCTTTATTAAGGTATAATTTACATACCATAAAATGTACCCATTGCAAGCGTACAATGCAGTAAGTTTTAATTTATATAGTTGTGCAACTATCACCACAATCCACATGGAGAACATTTCTGTTACTGAAATAATTCTCTAGCCAGTTTGTAGTTAATCCTGAACCCATCTGCTCCAGATAGCCACTGATCCGCTTCTTGGCTCTATACCTTTCCTTCTTCTGAGCCTCTCATATAAATGAGGTTATACAACATATACTCTTTTGCATCTGGCTTCTTTCACTTCACATGATATTTTTGAGGTTCACCCATGTTGTAGCCTGTGTTTTGTTCTATTTATTGCTAATATTCCATTGTGTGGATATATTACATTTTGCTCACCCATTGACCTGTTTACAGACATTTTGTCCTTGAGAATTCCTTAGCTAGGTTTACGCTCTATTTTTTCTTACCATGAGGCACTTCTCACAGCTGTAGTTTTGTATTTATTTTAGTGAATATTTTCATGTTGGTTGGGGCAGTTCTTCCACATTCCGTCCTCCAGCAGAGGGATTTTGTCTGTCCCATCCCCGTACATATCCTTAGCATTTAGCACATAGCATCTAGCTCAGTGTGCCTACTTAGTTAAAAAAATTGTTTTTAAAGCAGTGAGGAAATTCTTCGAACTAGAATTTAGTTTTGGAATCAAAGCTAACTTTACAAAAGTTAGGCTTACATAGATTCTCTATGTATCCGCAATGCTGTATCCACATCAAAAGACTGTTTACAGCTGGCCACACTGAAAACCAGGTGTAAGTTGTAATTACGTTATGTTCCAGGTATTTCCATGGTGCTTCCTAAAAGAACACACACAGGCTCTTGTTTTAAGTTCTGTCTTATTGGCATTGTCATCAATGAACTCAAATGCTGATACAATGCAATATGAACATCAGATCCGACCAACTGTCTGCATTGAGAAATGGGATACGTACTCTGGAAGCTCTTGTTTTATAACCAGACGGACCTTTGGGCACAGTGATGGCGGAATGGTCTGCAAAAGAGAATTAGCTGGCTTTCTGCCTTCCCAGGTGTGTTCCTCAACGCTCAGAGTGGATCAAGTACCTTGTCCCCCAAAATGAGAAACACTGGTTCTCAAAGCGTGGTTCTAACAGTTGCCTCACCTGGGACCTTGTTAGAGCTCCAAGTTCTCGTGCTCCACTTTGAACCTCCTGAACCAGAGACCCTGGGGGAGGGGCCCCAGAGCTGTGTTTACAAGTTTCCAGGTGATTCTGACACAGCCCAAGGTTGCAAAGCACAGGTCTAGGCCAGGTGAGGCCCCGCATTAGCACATCATTCAGGCCTTTTTTAGCCGAAACCCTGAGGGAAAAATCAAGGCCACTTTGATCCAGGGACCCTGGAGTTATGGGCCTGATTCAGTTGGAGATTTGAGGGCAAAACTCAGTGTAGCAGCTGGTTTATGCTCTGAATTGCTTCTGCTGGTCGCCACAGGACAGCATCTCGTCTCCCTTCACTTGTTGGGGAATGTCCATGCATCTTCATCCCAGGGCTTCGCAAGTATCAGAACCTGTTCCCTGTGTATGTTCAAGCTCCTAGTGCACAGCGAGGACTTGAATCAACACTCAGCCCATGTCAGGCATCCCCAGGTCAGTTCCCTGCATTGGGGGTGGCAAGAATAGAAATGGGAGTTGTGAGCATCAAGATGCAGCTTGAGAGTTTACAGTTGACTTAAAATAGTGGGATATTCTTACCTAAAGGCCCTGGAAGCTCACGAGTTAATAGGAGTTGTGAAGGTGAGGAGGCACTGTTCTGCAAGCCTATATTAATACTTGGGAGGTCCCAATTCTTTTGGTTTTAAATCGCCTCATGTTCAAAAGCAGATCAAATCTCATTATAGATATAGCATTCAAGGGCTGTGCATCAAACCTTGTCTTGAAAGTTCACTTTGAATTACGCTGCTGCTTTCTTAGGGTTTGAGGAGTGGCGGGCCCCTCTGTGAAGGTCAGCACCTGTGGGACGCTAGTCAGTAATCCGATGATGCAGGGAACTCTTAAGCCAGGTGATGTTTGTAACTTTTCTGTAAATCTTTCTCAAAAATACTTCCAAAGGGACAGAGCCAAGAAATCTGCCTGGGCTGTTGTGATTTAGGAACTTTCAGACCAAGACAAGGTGAGATTGAGTTGTACTTAAATAATATATTCCACTTGCTGGAGGGGGCCCATGGGTGTGCGGATGTTTAAGGAGTGAATGATGGGGGTCTTGTCAGACCAAGACAACAGCCTGTGATGAGTAACAGTAAAGGCTGTATCCTGACTCTGGTTTTGTACTGGTTCTTATATGGTTAGGTGATTTAGGGAGACTTTAAAATTAATATCCCTGACCTCTTGACCTTGTCTACAAGGGTTCTTCTGGTCCTCTAGGTATGGGTTGGGGGTCAGGAGTCATAGTGTTTTTTTTTGTTTTTAAGATTTTATTTATTATTTTCAGAGCGTGGGTCAGGGAGAGAGACATCAATGCATGATTGCCTTTCACCTGCCTCCAGCCACGGACCTGGCTGGAGACCTGGCTACGTCTCTGGCTGGGAATAGAACCAGTGACCTTTGGGTTCGCAGGCTGGTGCCTTATCTACTGTGCTACCAGCCAGGGCTAGGAATCACAGTTTTAACACGTTCCCCATGGATTCAGAAGCAGAGGTAGCTGGCCCAAATTAAGGAATTGTGGTTTTTTTTTTTAATCAGACAAGGCAAGTCAACATTAAAAAACAGTTATCTTTATGGATTATTTTTAACTTTAGAGATGTTTTTAATTTTTATTTAGAAATGAGTATTTTTTAAAATGGTTGTGCTTTCCTGTTCTGCTTTCCTCACCTTTACAGTTTAAAGTGGTCATCCATATTTCTCCAATTTATAAGTTATTGTATATTATGTAATTAATATAAAGTATACATAATGTTATATAACATATCATTGAACCTCATACTGTTTATTTAAACAAAACTTAAGCTTTTACCATACCTGATATTTATTTTGCTATGTGGTATAGTTAAATAAAAGATCTGCTTTTAAAGATTTTGTTTTTAGAAAGAGGAGAAGGGAGGGAGGCAGAGAGGGAGAGAGACATCAATGTATGGTCGCCTTTCACCTGCCTCCAGCTTAGGACCTGGCTTGCAATCTGGTTATGTGCCCTGGCTGGGAATTGAACCAGTGACCTTTAGGTTTGCAGGCCAGTGCCTTTCCATTGAGCCACCAGCCAGGGCAAAGTTCTGCTTTTAAATCTTTGGTTTTTGTTTATCCATTTTGGAAGATGTTCCATGTACATTTAAGTCATATTTTTCATTTCATGTAAAATTTAAAGTAAAATTTTTGATATTGTTTTGAATCTATATATTTTTTGCATGTAGGTCAAATTCTGACGATAAGATTCTAAAATCCCCCAGTCTAATTGTGTTTTGTTTATTGTCTTCTTGTATATATATCAGTTTGCTCTGTGTTTTTGACTCTGTTTTTACAGCTTTGCAGTGAAAACTATTTTATTTTTATTTTTATTTTTATTTTTAATTTTATTTATTATTTCCAGAAAGAGAGGAAGGGAGAGAGGCAGAGAGGGAGAGAAACAGAAATATCAACATATGGTTGCCTTTCACCTGCCTCCAGCCATGGGTCTGGCTGGAGATCTGGCTTGCAACCTGGTTATGTGCTCTGGCTGGGAATTGAACCAGCGACCTTGGGATTCACAGGCTGGCACCTTATCTATCCACTGTGCTACCAGCCAGGGCTGAAAATTTTATTTTAATCACTACACAATATCTTCATGATTTGGAGCAGCAATTTTCAACCTTTTTCAACTCATGGCACACATAAACTAATTACTAAAATTCTGCAGCACAACAAAATATTTATTTTTGCCAGTCTGACAAAAAACTATTTTGATTCATGTACACTGGGTGGCTATTGTCGTGTTGGCTATTGTCATATTTTTCTTTGACAATCTAAGGGGAAGAGAAATCAGTGCCTTTGACTAAACAGTCAAGTATTGCATGTTTTAAAAATTCTTGTGGCACACTGGTTGAAAATTGCAGGTTTAGTGCTATGGGCTCTGATGTTAACCTGTTAAAATCTATCCTCATCATTTTCTCCCTGAAAGGTCTTGAGCAAGCTGTTAACCTTTCTGCACTCCAAGTTTTTCATCTGTAGAAAGGGGTTATGATCACATCTACTTTGTTGGATTGCTGTAAGGTGTCAATGTGTTAATATGTGTGCAGCATAATATATGTGACACATAGAAAGCGCTCTGTAAATACCAGCAATTCTTTTTATTAGTGGTTCAGTTTCTATATCTGTAAGATGTCTCAAAGTCTAGCATCTTGATTTTGCGATCAACGGGCCACATTTTTTCTGGTATATTGAGATTTAACTTGTTATATTGCATGCCAGCATATGTTTAATAATGGATTAAGTTCTTATGTAATAAAATATATTTGTCCTGTGGTTGGTGATGACCCCTTTGGGCCCTATAATTTTACTGCCTTCCGGAGTGTTGGAATCTCTTTTGGTGGTCTGGGGGATGGTGGTGGCAGTGACAGAAGTCTTGGGTCACAAAATCCAATAGTAGGTACTGGAGAAATGTAGGAAGGCTATTGCTTTTTTCCAGCCACTCCCACAAATCCCATGAGTTTGAAGGATTCCAGACTTTAAAGCTGGGCTGGCATCAAAGTTGCCTGAAGGTGGGCGCTTTAGAATCTGTTGTGTGGTTTCAATGGTAAGATCCAGCATCTTCCTCTCCAGGAAGTTTGGTTATCATGAAAAAAATTTGCAAGGTTAATCTTCCTCTTCCACTCCAGAGACCCTTAAAGGTTTTGAGTGTGAACTCTACTGAAGAGAGGAGACCCCAATAATCAAGGTGTTACCGGCCCACCTGAGATGCATAGCCACTCTCTCATATGGAAGCTGGCAGCTCCAAGGTGGTGACTTTACGGGGCACTTGAATACGTTGATCTGATGATGAAAAGGGCTCAAAAAAAAAAAATGATCAACGGATGATACTAATTTTAAAGATTTAAGGTAAACTTGGGAGAATGCATCCACCATTTGACATACTATGTTTCATTTGCTGATTGTTTTTACCAGTGTTTCTTATGTTCTGTCAGCAGTAGGCTGGAAATTTGAGAAACATAGTGACTCTAGATTTCAAACATGGGATGTTTTGAGTGGGCAGAATGGAATTGGAAAGCAGCCTCAAGAATCAGTATGCACAGTGCTGGGAAGAACGACTCCTTGCAGCTCTGGGCCTGCACCACGCCTCTGGGTTGGGCGGGGGCTGGGGGGGGGTCGCCATCATGTTGGTGGGTGGTGGTGGTTGGCGTTCTGCAATAGGCAGTCAATAATGTAACCCAGAGGAGGGTCTGAAACTGAAGAAGGTCACTGTTGTCATTTATCAGGACAAGGCTGTGAATGGACATCTGAGTCTGGGTTCCAGAGGAAGGTGAGGTCCTCTTTCCTCTGTCACATGGGGTGGAGGTCGGGGGGTGGGGCTGGTAGGCAGGGCTCTGATGGCTCTAGTCCTAGTGTCTGGTGTGAAGAGGAGGGGCTGAGCTCCACAGGGGAAGGCAGAGGCCTGACATATTCTTGGAAATAACAGCACAGGTGTGAAAGGTGTTTGCTCAAGTCTTGAAGGAGTTCTCATGTTCCTAGGCCCTTTGGTCTCTTGGTTTTAGTTTTCACTTTTAAATTAGGTGAAATTAGGTTTTTTTTTTTTTTTTTTTTGTCAGGAGCAGCCTGTTTGGCCAAAGCTCCTCTTCAAAAGATTTATTTGACTGCATTTTATCCTCTGTAATTTTCTTTTCTTCTCTTTTTTTTAAAAAAAGGTTTTATTATTTCCAGAGAAAGGAAGGGAGAGAGGCAGAGAGGGAGAGAAACATCAATGTATGGTTGCCTTTCACCTGCCTCCAGCTACAGAGCTGGTTGGAGACCTGGCTTGCAACCTGGTTATGTGCCCTGGCTGGGGAATTGAACCAGCGACCTTTGGGTTCACAGGCTGGTGCCTTATCCACTGTGCCACCAGCCAGGGACCTCTGTAATTTTCTTGTAATTTGGTTGCAACTTTCTGTCAGTGTCAATGAGCCCCTTCCAGAGGTCTCCCTGCCACCCCTTCAGTTCTTTTCCTGTGCAGCTTGGCCCTGCGCTGGGGTTTGCCCATGGCTGTTGGTGTGCTCCTAGTCCCCCGTTCCTCGCCCCTCCCAAAGGAAAAAGGTATGCTTCTAACTTTCCCATCCTAAAGTTGAGCCTTAATGAAACTTGATCCGGCAGATGGTGGTGGGGGTGGGGGGCAGCATGAAAAGGCTACAGGTGGAGACAAGTGACCCTCAGGGATGGAAGACTTGGAAAGCAGAGCTAGGTAAGGTGGCTGCTTTGTGTGTATGCATGGAAGTAAGAGCCTGTGCAAGTGAGTGAATGTGTGTGTACATGTATGTGCGCATGTGACGGAGTTCAAGGGCATGTATGTGGGTGTAGGAGGGTGAGTATCTGGGTTATAGGTATTGGTATGAGTATGAGATCCATCTCCAAAGTATTGGCTGCGCACACTTAATTATCATGACATTGGCTCAGTACTTTCGGAACAGACCTCACATGTGTGTGTATGCACTTGTGTGTTCTTTCTAGGGCTGTGACATTTGTCTGAAGGATGGCAGTAGGCAATGGCTTGTCCTCGGCCCTTCCAAGGAAGGGGCTTGCCATTGGCTGTGGCTCTCAGCTTGGATCTGGCACGGGTGCCACCAAGAATGGCAGGATGAGAATGAAGATGGGTTTGATTTCTCTCCGAATTCTCCCCTTTCTCTCTGCAGCACGTTCATTGGTTTGTTAACGTAGCAAATAAAATATGCTCTTTGTATACTACTAAGTTCACTTACACATCAGTCAGGTTGCCTACTGAAAGCTCAACACTGATTTAAAAATGACACGCTAGACATTAGGTTTGTCTTACTCATTTTTCTAAAAGAGAATGTTTCAGGATTTTATCAAGCAATTTCCCTTGGTTTAATGAAGCCTAATCTAGCAATATTGTTAACTTTCCCATTTAGAATGAAAGCTGTGACTTTCAGATATAGCTGCAAGCTCCAAACCACAGTGCCTGACAGAGCCACGACCCTGCAGGGAACCAAATGTAATTTCTTTCCTCCCAGGGGACATGACCAACAGAAATTGCCCTTCTTAATGCCGTATGGACAGTTCTTACTTGTATGTGCCACCAGCTAACTTGACTTTCAAAGGTCATCCTGAAAGAACACTATGTTTAATTTGTTGCAATTTTTAATCAGTCTCCCATTGCCCTCTCTAAATACAGCTTTTAACTGCCTTTAGAAAAGGAGCCCTGGCTGGTGGCTCAGTGGATGGGTTCCAGCCTGTGAACCCAAAGGTTGCTGGTTTGATTCCCAGCCAGGGCACATAACCAGGTTGCAAACCAGGTCTCCAGCCAGGTCTGTAGCTGGGGGCAGGTGAAAGGCAACCATCTGTTGATGTCTCTTTCCCTCTCTGTCTCCCCTCCCTTCCCCTCTCCCTAAAAATAGTTTTAAAATCTTAAAAAAAAATAAAGTAATAAAAATTAAAACTTGATTGAAAAAAAAAAATGACTGATCTTCCTCAGCATACAGATTCAGATTGTGTATTTGCATTTAAAGCTATTTCAGAGAGCAATGGAAATAGGTTTTTATTTTTTCCATCTGAGGCAGGAGGTTAGAATTAAGATGTCAGTTGGAAGTAGGTAATGTGAAAAATCATTAGTATATCCCCATATCCTGCATCATGTGACATCAATTGGTTACTCTGTCATCCTTATTGGAAAAAATAACAGCGGGATTCAATTCATTTCTTTGTATCAGCTTCTGAATAATGTCCTTTGCAAACATGGGGTTGGCTGTTGGAACAGGATGCATTTGGGGGCTGCCTGTTGGAGAGAGGAAGGCCGACAGGTGCCCGAAAGATAAGTGGATGGAAGCAGTAAGGAGAAAGAGGGTCAACTCTTTCTCCCTTCCAACCAACAGTATATGCCTTTCCGGTGAAGCCCATGCAGGCACCCCCTTCTTTTTCTGCTCCCTGCTGCGTAAAGGTGGTGTGTTTATCGATGTGGGAGGCTAGCCTTCTGTGGGGTGGGGTTCGGGGGACCCACCAAGTGCAACAACAGTTGGAGCTGGGTTTCCTTCCTGCACGTGTGAGGATTACAGCTGTGACTTGCCAGGGGCCCCGTCTACATAGCTACGGTCACAGTGCGTCACGGTGACTTGAGATGTGGGTTTGGTTGGGAACATTTACTCCTGAAGAGAAGGCAGCACTTGAGTAACTTGACCATTGATGGCTCAGAAATGACCCTAGTTCCGTTGTTGAAGGACTTCGGCTTTCGTCCCACGAAAAGGAGCAAGAGCAAACTAGAAGTGGGTGGATCCGAAAATAAAGGGTAAAACGATTTTTGGTGGATTTGTAAGGCCAGCGGCTGTCACAGCTCTTGGTCTTAGTGGCCTCATGAAGCAACTTTGGGTCATGTTCGTGTAGCAGCAGTGGGATGCGGGTGTTCCTCAGCAGGTGACACTTTCATGGGGTGATGCTGGAATGCAGGCACTTTTTTGTGCCTTTGCCGTAGCCATGGTGGGGGTCTGGGGTTGCCCTGCAGGTTGTCTGCATTCCATGGCGTGAGTGAAAGGGGGTGTGAGCAAGTAAGTGGGCGCACGTGCCCGTGTTCCGGGCCAGGCCCGCATGCCTTCTGTTCCTGCGCCTGTTGGCTAAATCACAGTCAAATGGCCACGTCCTAATGGCGAGGGAAGCTGGAAATACAGGGCCGGGGGCCGGGGGGGTGGGGGGGGAACAGGACTAGGCTTCCAGCTGTGAGGACGTGAAACAGTTTCTCCTTGTATTGCTTATTAATTATTGTATTCTTTTCTAGACAAATAACAGTAAACCCTAAACCCGCGTTTGCCACACCCTGTGGATTCTGGCTGTGTCTCTTGTGGGCTGAGGACAGGGATTTGGGGATGAACCCCTAGGTTAGGCCGGACACAAAGCAACTTCAGAATTCCCGGGCAGCTGGTGAGAACCCAGCTTCCTGGGGCCCTGATCTCAGTTGACCATCCTGCCGGCCTTGGGAGGGGCCCCAAGATGAGCATTTCTAACAAGCTCCTGGGCGGCGTTGATATTGCTGGGCTGGGGCACACTTTGAATAATCCTGGTTGATGACTCATGACTCCTGTTTGTCTTGATTTATTTCTGCTGATGGTGAAAACCAGAAGTATCTCTTTATCATGGTAATTCAACAGATTGGAGGGAAAGGAAGGGACAAGCTAGGTGGAATGTTAAAAATAATAAATGTGGGAGATTTCTTAGGCAAATTGGAGTTCTGGAGGCTGGGGCCCTGGGCCGTCAGCTAGTGAGGTGGCTGCACTTTGCTCTGTGTGACAGAGGCGGAGCTGGGTTAAGAGTGGGGCGGACCTCTGCAGCCAGGAAAAGCGCTTTCAGCTCTCTTAGCTCTGAGGGTCAGGTTGGTTTGGAGAAGGAAGTAGCTAACTAAGTAGGTGACATGGAGAAAGTAACAAAGGCGAGCTGGTGATGGCTGCCGGGAACAGGGCCTGGCCTTGCACACAGACAAGCAGGACATGGATTTTGAGTTTAAATCTCAGGCTGTCTGTGAAATGGCGATAGTGTGCATCTGGCAGGTTGCTGTGAGAACGAATCAGGTCAGAGGCTTACAAACTTCCTTGGTGCATGGTGCTTGTAGGTTAAACAAAAATCTGCACATTAAGCACTTTGCTCCAAACAACTTCATACAGATTTATGCCCTAACAACTCAGTAGCCATTTGAAAAAAATCATAAAAAAGTGAAGTATTTTTTTATTTAAGTAACCACAGCCGCTCATTGATAGGATGCGTGCACCTGCTGGTGCTGCCCGGCTTCGTAAACTTCGGAACCACACGGGGCACTGTGGCCTTTGATTTCCAGAACTTGCTGAAAACCGAACTTGGCAGCAAAATGATGCCATTGGAAGGATGTAGCACAATTGAATACCAAGACTGTGAACACCACGGGAGTTAGTCACGTGCATGGTACTGACCTGTGCTGAGGGTCGCTGTGTAGCCCTCAAAATGTAAAATGTTTCGCAGTGCGCTGTGAACTCACAGCAGTGACTCCCAGGTACTTGGGCACGTGGGTTAGGAATTGTGGACTTGAGTAGTTCCCCGCCCCCATTCATTCATTCATAAATGTTAATTGTGTGTCATCAAAGTGGCAGGCTCTGTGCGGGCACCGGGGAGGCAGGCACTGTTTTGCCTTTAGGTGGTGTAGTCTGTCACGGGAACGAGACATTGAATCAGATAATCCTGCAAATGTAGACTCGTGTTGGGGCTGCAGCCAGGAGGGGTCATTTTAAGGTGCTGTGAGAACTTGTGGGAGGAATATTTCTCCTCGTCAGGAGGAACTTTTCAAGTTGGTGGTGTAAGGGGAGAAACCCTGGTTCTTTTTGCCAGTGCAGTAAAGAATTACAGATCAGTGAGCCCGTTAGTACACATGTAAAATTCATTCACGGAGGAGCGAAAACAAGGGTGGCCAAAGGCTGGGGTGGCAAGCTCACCCTGATGCTGCCAGAGGCCAGGAACCAAAGGGCCAAGGGCGCCAAGAGAGCAAGTACTTGGTTCTGAGGACTTTCCTAGCTGGTGGGATGGGGGTGAAGAAGTTACATACTGATTGACAGGAAAAGGTGGTACTAGTTTTCCAGGACAGGGCATGGATACCTTTAAGCACCACAGCCTTTTCCTGCTTTTTGGGACTTGGGGTGAAAGCACACTTTCAAAGGCTTTTCTTCCCAGACACATACAATTTCAAGGACTTTGCCTCTTCCCGTGCTAATACAGTGTTTCTTGCGATATGGAACACCTGGCAATATTATCAGACCAGGCCCAGGACTGCTGGGTTAGCAGGTGAGACATGCCTCCCTCTGCTTCTAGCCTCCTGTAACAGTGGTACTTGAGTTGTTCGAGAAGGCTGAGAAGTTAACATGGCAAAAAAGGAAGGGGACCATCTTCTAGGCTTTGGGGGTGGGGATCGCTTTTTGGGTAGGTATTTCTCAAACCAGGATGAAGGACTTGCTCCTTTTCCCCCTCAGTTGCATTGTGGTTGCTTCATGACTATCATGTAGCTTATGTGTGCCACATGTGTTGGGCAATATCTGAACCGTTTGAGACTAACCCACCGATCATGTAGTTGGATGTTGAAGCACAGTCAGATGGCAGGAAAAGTTTCAAAATGCTCTCCTGGACTGGTAACAATGTGAGAACCATCCTCATTTGTGGACCACACTTTGAGTACCTGCTCCACACAGCGGAGAGCAGCTTGAGCAAAGGCCCTGGGGTGGGAGTCAGCTGGAAACTAGGGAGGAGAAGTAGAAAGTGAGAAGGGGGAAAAGTTAGCAGGGGCTGTGCTGGGCATCTAGGCCACAGAAGAAACTTTAATACATTTCCGTCCTGGTGGAGAAGGGGAAGTTGTCCTAATGGCTTCTGAGGAGGGAGAGAATCTGCAGAGGCCAGATATTTGGCAACAAAGATTTGAGCAATTTAGGCACCTTGAAGTTTTTTGTTGTTGTTACCCTAGATACGGAGCTCAATGGCATTGCCCCCCTCCCAGAGTGGGGGAAATTCTCATCCAAGAAGGGTGCCCTGGAGTGTTCCCAGGTGGTTGTAAAAGCACCTCCATTCTCTGACAGGCAACCCCAAGGAGCTGGGCTCCTCACAGTACCCAGCTGCTGGCTGGAAGTTCAAGGCCCAGCTTGCAGCTACCGGCATGTAAAAGGGAGGCCTAGTGAACTTCAGCTGCTGTGAAGTCACCTTGAGCGTGCCAAGCACCTGTGTCCGGTGCATCTGCTGTTCTGAGGTTTGCTGTGGTGCCTGTGGGCACTAGGCAAAGTGATGGGTCTTGCACCACTTCCCTGATGGACCCTACTCTTTCCTGTAGGGCCCGTCACAGGCTCCCTTCTGACTTAGGAATCCAGTGCTCTCTCCTGACTCAGGGGCGGATCTCCGAGGGCACCTGGTGAGGATGTTTGGTTTCCATTTTCCGGGATTTGGAGCCTTGATGTCCAAATTTAAGGATCTCTTTTCTTCTTTGCTGTGAACAGTGGGCTGGGGGAGAAAATTGATGCCTTGTGGTTTCTGCTCGCAGGTACTTCGTGCTGGACTTCGAGACTGGCATCCTGCAGTATTTTGTGAATGAGCAGAGCAAGCACCAGAAGCCCCGAGGGGCCCTGTCCTTATCTGGAGCCATCGTGTCCCTGAGCGACGAAGCTCCCCACATGCTGGTGGTGTATTCTGCGAACGGAGAGATGTATAAACTGAGAGGTACGGTCTGCTGCTGCTAACTTTTCAGTCAGGCTGGTGGGCTATGTGATTCATCATCACCATGGTGATGGCTTTCTTGTTCTGATTGAAAAAAAATCATCTTTGTTTGCTGTGTTGGATGACTTCGTGGTGACGGACAGTGGCTGCCCCTTTTACCCCTTGGGTGGGAATGGCCTGATATGAGGAATTACGCATCCTATTTGAAGAATTAAGGACAAAGGGAATGTGGGTGAGTGAGTGAAAAGTCCCCTGAGCCCTAGAACTTGGGCAGATGTTTCATATTAGCTCAGTGTATGTTTTCTTTGACCTTCTAGTATGAATCTCTCCACTCTAGTACCCTGTGGGCACTTTGGGCTGGAAGGGGAAAACAAGCCTTTTCAAGGCCACCATGGCTTCCACCCAAGTTTCTCTACAACAGTTTCTTCGTAAAGGGCCCCTGCATTGATATTTTATTTAATCTGTTGTGAGCCTGGTGAGAAACCAGCTGCTGTTAATTTCCTGTTGTATGCTTTCTCCCCTTCTCTTTGCTTCTGGAAAACGGATGTGTGCTCAGCATCCTGATGAAAGAGTGCAGCACTGGGCCATGCCTATAGGTCCTGCCTGCCCCTCCCCCAGGCCACCTGCATCCCAGAGGTTTTTCAGGAATGCCAGATGTAACTGGCATGATAGTTGGGTGCTAGGTCATTCTTCCCGCATTCTCTTACAGTTGCATTGTCAGAAAAATGCTCAATTTTCTTCTCACAAAATAACAAAACACAACAACAAAAGCAAATGAAAATCCAAAAGTACACACACACAGAGTCAGTGTTATTTATTAAGGTCTGAGAAGAAATTGTATGTGTTAAGTACTTAAAAGGTAGTTGGTAATTGTACATTCTTAGGACATTTTTCTTTGCCCAAGTAAAGGCTAAATACAAAAAAAAAGGCCTCTTATTAGTTCTCCTGGACCCCAGGAACTGGCCAGGGCAGGTCGCCTCTGCAAAGCCTCACGCTGATGAGGGGCCGTGATTCCTCACCCCTCAGTCCATTTCACTGCCCTCCCTCCAAGCTTCACTCCCAAGTGATGGAAGAAGCGAAGGTTTCTTTATTATCTATATAGAAATCATATTTCAGACTCCATAAAACCATCCAGAAGCCTATGAAATAAAAATGTAGTTGAAGAAGAAACTTTTTCAGTTATGGGGAAATGGGCCAAGATTCATGTTCTTTTCGGAGATTCATGCAGTGTGCTTTCCAGCTGGCTAATTTATATGGTCCTTGGTTTTGCTTTGCTGTTTATTGCTTAATAAATTGTTAGAGCTGAAATAATAGGAGGGGGAAGACTTAATGTCACTTCCTTCCTCCCCCTGCCTGCAGTTTATAAAATGACACAAACCCATACAAAAGAGAAAAATCCAACCAAGTTGACAATTGGGCCATCTTATTTTGCCTTTGAGTTATTATTCTTTGGGTTATTAAATCCCAGGTTTTATAAAAAGGGTAGTTTTAATAGCAAACATAAAAGTTTTATTATCTGCATGAAATTACCATGAAGGCTAAATGAACTTCAACTTGGTAACTACAGAAAAGATGGGATAAATTTCTGCCTATCTGTGGCTGCTCATTGGCCCAGCCCACAAGGGCCAGGGTGTCTGCTTTCTTTTCCCATCTTACCTACGCAGAGAGTTGAATCTTGATGTCATTAGATGTACGGTTTTTAGGAATGTTTTTAGCACTGAGCCTTGGATAGTACTGTTGCAAATGGCAATTAATTCTTCACATTTCCTAATAAACAAAGGCTCTGTTTTCCCCCCCAAATCCTTTGTCTTTGGAAGTTTGGTTCATCTGGTCTTACCAATGCTGTACAACTGTAGCTACTAGCTTTACCTGCAAGATCAAGCTGAAGTTGGGTTTAATTGACAGGTGACACTTCGGCCCATTTTTTTGGTAAAGTTATTTCTAGGCGAATGTTGTGTTTTTCTGCATCGTCAGCCTTTGTGCAGTTAATATTAAAATATTTGTGTGGCGAATTGTTCACTCAAATTGCAGACGTAAATTTTATTAGAACATGTTACGTATTCATAATATTGTAAGGAAATAATTAAATGTGCTTGAGAGACGGGGTGTAGATGAAAGGTTATGACGATGCAGTTGACTTGGGCCTGACTGTCTCTTTGGGGGAAATTGGAGGCTCCCCAAGGCTGCATTAGGTTTCTTGTTCTGTCCAGTTCTAATATGAATCCTTGAGAGCACATATTAAAATGGTAATTCAACTGAATGCTTGTTTCGTAAATGCTAATAACTCCACAGTCCCACCCTGGTAGATACAAAAGAGCCCTGAAAAGCTGTACTTTTGATCCTCCTATTAGCCACATGTGGTAGAGGCATTTAAAAATAATCGTATTTTCCCTCCTGTGCTGCCTTTTTAAAGAAGCAGAAATGACTTTTTTCAGAGAGGTTTAAAAATATGGCAAAATTGGTCTTAGAACATCTTTCAGAATACATTTTTAATGTAGCTTAAGAAGGGATTTTCTGTTGAGATTTAGTGTAATTTAATTTTGTGTGTGTGTGTGTGGGAGTACAGGCTACCCGAGAATATTAAGATCTGTATTTTGCCTTCCTGTTTTCTCCTCACTCCCTTCTCCCCCCACCCCACCTCCTTAGGTGGATATAGAAATAGGTTGAATGTGTTTTGGAACAGTCTGTGTGAGTGTTTCTTTCTCTATTTTAGCTGCTGATGCAAAAGAGAGACAGTTTTGGGTGACTCAGCTTCGCGCCTGTGCCAAATACCATATGGAAACGAATTCTAAGGTGAGTAACTACAGGGAAGCAAGGAGGTATTCCAACAACTTGGGTGGCCACCCTTCCTCCCAACTATCCATTTCTTCGGGGAAGCTGTTTTTCGTGTTATTTTAAAAAGCTATACACCATAGTGGAATTCATACTGGCCCTGCTGCATTAACATTTAAAGCCAAGAGAGTTATAGCATTCGCTTTGTGGGTGGAATGAAGAGGCAGGCATGCAGGCACTTTCTTGGAACTAACTCTGCAAAGGCACTTCCATTGCTTTCCATGTTGTCAATTTGGGCAGCTGTTAATAGGTCTGCTGAGATGCTGGCGTGGATGATTTCATTGTGTGGAGCCAGAGTAGTCAGAATTTATGGTTCACGAAGACTCGTTGTCGCTGATCCTTAAATAAAACCTAGACCCCCCCCCCCCTCTTCCAGTTGATTAAGTACTCAGCTTCTGCATTCTAAGTGCATAAAAGCGTTCTTGGGTAATTTGGCATCGAAATATGAGCTATTTTCTCCTCAGGATTCGGATGAGATTTTGGATCAGATGTGAGAGAGATAGGAGGTTGGCATTCTCATGGATTATTCAGAAGATTTCCAGTCATTAAAATACAGGACATCACTGCAAAATGAATTTATTTGTGGCAATAAATATTAATTTTAATGTTCAAAGGCCTATCCCTTTTGTGTTGTTAGTTCATATGTATTTAGTGTAACCAATTGCAGTCTTTTTCCATATTCCATGCATCAGCCAGAAATTTCAGCACACTTGAAATTTCTGATGATTCATTCCATTTACTGTAACCTGCCTGCTTTCTCGCTTAGTGTAGACCTCCCTGTTCTGCCTCCAAATACGGCCTGAAATGACTTCCTCACAGGATTTTGTTCATTGTTTTTCTCTAGAGACAGTTCTTTTTCTTGATTTGCTTAGTACAGTGGCTCTCAGCCTAATGCCTGTCTTGGCTTGCTCCAAGTAGAACCTCGGGAATCATTATGACCCTATTTCTAAAGCTTGTTTTTCTCTCTCTGACTTCCTTTCTTTTTCAGGAATTGTAGTAGGAGTTCTGGACATTTCATCAGTATGTTATAAATATGTAGTCAGGGCAGTTAAATTTTTTTATATCTTTTTACTGTTTATAAAGGGACAGGATAAGGGGATAAAGTAAGATGATATTTGCACCATTGCCATGTATGATCTTTAGAGGTAATTGCTCTTAACTTAATCTGCTCTATCATAATAGTAAATTAAGGCGTGTGTGTGTATGTATATATAATATATAACATACATCTTTTAAAATACAAATGGGATTATATTATGCATAATGCTCCCCTCTGCTTATTATATTTTGGAGATTTTTTTTCCCTATTAGACGTATGGATCTCTATCTCATTCACTTTGGATACCAGTGCTTTAAGCACTCCTCTGGTAAGACATTTAGGTTTATTTTGTTGTTGTTATGCATAATGCTATAATAAACACTTTTTAATGTCTAAGAATGTGTATGTAGATGAATTTATACCAGTAGAATTGTTGGGTCATAAAATGTATTCTAAATTTTTATAGGTAAAAGATAGGTCCCCCATTATTTTTCTTTTTTACTTCCAAAATCATGACTGTGTGTGAGTATGTTTTCAAATGTTTATTGGCTGCCTATATTTCTTTTATGTGGACTGCCGGTTTTTATTTTTTCACCCACTTTTCTATTGAGTTCATCTTTTTCTTCTTGATTTGCAGCAGCTGCATGCATATTAAGTAAATTTGTCCTTTGACTGTAGATATTTTCTCCTAGTAGGTCATTTGTATTTTGACTTTGAATACATATTTTTGCTATGCAGACTATTTTAATTTTTTGTGGGCAAAGTTATTTACATTTTTGGTTTTTGGTTTTGCATCACATAGAAAAGGGCTTTTCTGCTTAAAATTATGAAAACATTCTTCCAGTGAGCTTATATTGGGTTGGCTTAAAAAGTTTTAGTTATTTTCTGTAGGATGGCCCTAGTAGAGCTTCATTTGAAACAATTTTGTTAGAGTGTAATTGTGACAGCTGTCGTATCAGCATGCATTTAAAAACAAATCAAAATTGGTGAAATTTTGTGTAGCTATTTAGTATTTTCGGTGTATTATGCTTTAAGAAAGGTAAAAACAACTGAAATGCAAAAAACAATTTGTATAGTGTATGGAGAAGGTGCTGTGACTGATCAAATGTGTCAAGAGTTGTTTGTGAAATTTCTTGGCACTACTGATAGTTTGGCAAATGATTTGCTGAACATGCTTCCTTGTCCTCATCTCCCATCCTAATTTCTTGGCAGGAACTGGTTAGAAGGTTCATATTGGTACTACCCACCCCCCAACTCCGTATTTACTAACATGGAGGGGACAGCTCTGTATTAGGGTGCCTGTAATCTCATTGAGGGAACTCTTCTCCAGTCTTTTAAATAGATTCTGATTCCAAAATTTTCTTCAGTGAATTTGCCTAAAAGTAATATGGGCTTTTTGCACTATTTTGTGTGTGTGTGTGTGTGTGTGTGTGTGTGTATGATGTACACTTATACAAGGTGAACATTTTTGGCAGGCCCCTCAAAAACTTTGAATTACAAGCATCTTCTGATTGAGAATATCCATGTTTCAATTCACAACATTCTGGTTTAGAAGAAATATTGTAGGGTACAGGGTGAGAAGACCTACATTTAAATCCCTGCTCACTTCCCCTTTATTCTTTCTGACTGACCTCATCTTTGGACAAAAAAAAAAAATTTTTTTTAAATTTTATTGTTGTTGTATTACATTCATCCCCTTTTTACTCCCCTCTGCCTCCTTCACCACCCATCCACTCCTCCTCCCACTTACTGTCCATGTCCATGATTCTTCCATACTAGTTCCTTGACTAAACTGCTCCCCTTTTTTGCCGCCTCCTCCCTGCTCCCCTCTGCCCACTGAAGGTCTATTCATTGTGTTAATGTATCTGGTTCTATTTTGTTTATTTATTTGCTTTGATCATTATTGTCCTGTAATGGGTGAGATCATATGGTATTTGTCCTTCACTGACTGGTTTCACTAAGCGTAATACTTTCCAGTTCCATCCACATTGTTGCAAAGGGTAGGAGTTCTTTCTTCCTGCTGTGTAGTATTCCATTGTGTAAATGTACCAAAGCGTTTTGATCCAGTCATCCACTGATGGGCACTTAGGCTGTTTCCAGCACTTGGCTATTGTAAATAGCGCTGCTACGAACATAGGAGTACATAGGTTCTTATAAATTGGTGTTTCAGGGTTCTTCAGGTATAGTCCTAGTATCCTTGTATATTGTATAGCCACAATATCCTTGGTGTTTTTTTGTTTGGAAGATCTGTCCATTGTTGATAATGGGGTATTAAAATCCCCTACTATTAATGTGTTGCTGTCTATATCCTTCTTAAAGTCCTTCAAGATTTTCCTTATATATTTGGGAGCTCCTACATTGGGTGCATATGTTTACCAGGGTTATATCTTCTTGACAGGTTGTTCCCTTAAGTATTATAAAATGTCCTTCTTTATCTCTTTTTATGGCCTTCATTGTAAAATCTATTTTGTCTGAAGTATTACTACTCCAGCCTTTGAAAAAAAATTTTTTATTGATTGATTCTAGAGAAGGGGAGAGGTGGAGAGAGAGAACCATTGGCTTGTTGTTGCACTTATTATGCATTCATTAGTTGATTGTGTGTGTGCCCTAACTGGGGATTGAACTCACAGCCTTTGTGTATCAGGTCGATGATGTAATCAACTGAGCTACCTGGCCACGCCTCTGTCCTCATCTTTGAAATGGTAACATCTGTCTTCTACAAATTTTCATACATATTGCTCAAGCTAGACAATGTAGGAGAAAGCCAGTTACTGACATTAAGCACTCAGAGTTGGGGCTCAGTAGCACATTTTTAGTGAGACTGCTGCTTGGAAATCCAGCATCTCAGCCACTCTTAGAGCTTTGACCAACCTCCTCAAAGAAAACGATTGTGCTTTTTAATCCGTTTGTGCTTATGAGTCTGTTTTCAGATAGGCTCCATTATTTTCAAATGGCCACATTAGAGAATTTAGGGTCATTTAAAAATCAACAGAAACCATATTTGGGGGATGGGTGGGGAGTCATAAAAACTCTGGAGTAATGATGTTCTCAAATTACTTTTGACCTCTGTGAAAAGTGGGACAATGAGGACAGTGGCCAAGTGATTAGAAAGCATTTATAGAGCATCAAATGTTGAAGATTTTAGCTACATTGGCTTTTATCTAATGAGAATTTTTAAAGACTAAACTTGATAGAAACTTACCGTATTTCTTACATTGATTTGATTTTTTTTCTCATCTAGACATCGAAGGTGGACTCATATTAAGCGGGCAGTTCACTAATCTGCTCTGATGTTAATTGGGCGTTAGTACTGTGTCTCTGGACTTTCACCTCTGAAGGATAAATGAGTGGCATGTGGTCATGATGATCACGTCCCCATAGAGACTTTTATCCATTCATTACACCATGGTGAGGTGGGCTGTATACCAGGCCCAGGACTTCCCTTACTGACTCAACTAACTTCCTGACTGGCACCCCCATCCCTGCCACAAACATGCTCTTATTCTCAATTCACTGGTGACAGCTTGTGAAGGTGTTGCATTTCCCCCCATAATAGAAATAGCATTAGCTTTTTTTAAATTGTGAATATTACCTATATGCACTATAAAACATCCAGAGGCCAGGAAACAGTAAAGAAAAAAAAAAAAAAACTCATCCCAAACTCCTCTCCAAACCAAACATCTTCAGTGGTATCATTTGATGTACATTTTTCCAGACACTGAGCTGTGTGGACAAATAGAGATCACATAGCCCCATTGAGAGGTCCGCTTCTTCCAGTCTTTTTCTGTCCATGTGTATGCACAGAGGTCACAGGGTAGCTCACCTTGCCGTAAGGATGGGCTATGAGACCAGGCTTTGGCCACAGGTCTGTTTTCTGTGTTTGGGTGATTTTATCTTTAAAATAAGGGTGTGACTGTGTTTGGCCTGTTTCTTAGAACCTTTCTGGGATCTCCTTTGTTTTTTGTCTTCCAGCCCTTTCCTCTTAGCCCTTCCTCATCCCTCATTCTTTGTCCTGCTCTTTTTCAGAGGTAGATGGGAAGTTGAGGAAGTAAAGGGATAATATTATTGGTGATTTACTCATCTAATAATATGGAAAAATATGGTTTCCCCGATCTGTGGGGAAATGCAGGTATTTGGGGCATTTGAAGGAGTTATAGTATTCATTGTACTTGAAATCCCTTCTCTGGGTTCTTGGGCCCCAGGCCTGACTCCATCCTTGCATTTACTACTAGCATCTCCAATGATTCAATTTCCTTTCTGATTCCTGCCCTTGACCATGAACTCTCTGAGATCAAACACTGTTCACTTAGGAAGACACTAGATCCCAGGAGCTCTTTGACTATGTGAAGAATTTGAAGACACCATGGCTAGATCACATTGGGTGTGCTTAGTGTCAGAGTCTAGAGGCAGCCAGGGTGGAGTGTGTTAATGAACCTGGTCAGAACAATAGGGCAGGAATCCGCTTGAGAAAAACACTTGCTGAAATGTGTTGACAGTGACCAAGGGACAATGCCCTAATCAGGGACCACTGCAAGACATCTTATGCTGCACCCGCTGCAGTTTGCAAGCATAAAACTGCTGACAGAAGCCCTCGGCAAGATTCCTACCAGCCTGCGAAGAGGGCCAGGAGTCTCCATCCCCCTGCTCCACGGGCCCTCGAGATGGGCTAGGGGCAGCCCTTCCCTCTCAACCCCCAATAAACCCATTACGGGCTCCCATACTGGTCTCCTTCCTCTCGGCTCCCAGTAAACCTGTACTGGCTCCCATTTCCCTCTCCCGGTGAGCTCTCAGACCAAGGCCGCTCTGATAGTTGGGACTCCTTGTCCTTGTCAAGTATTCTACATTAAAAATGTGAGTTTCAAGGTACAGTCTTCCTGCAGATTTGGTCATGAAAGAATAGGGTCGCCTAATACCGGGTTTTAAATTCATTAAGTCTTAGGAGGGTCCTGAATGAGCAGTGCAAGCTGCTGAGTTTCAGGGAGCGTTGTGCATAAAATGTATAAATATTCATGCCGGAAGCTGCCCACATCACTAGTATTTTCCTTTTTTCCCCAGTTCCCCCCGAACGATAGTTGGCATACTAATTAATTCATGTGAGACTGTGCGCTTTGTGGTGGCTGGATGCCCACAGCTGCAAGAGTCAAGAGAAGCTCTTTTTCTCCCCTGGTGGCCTCGGGGGAGCGAACGCTCAGTACGGATCAGCCCGTGTTTATACACGCTCCCTGTGACAGCTGACACCTGTGCTGCAGGTAGTCCTGACTCACATCCCTGCTTGGCTACGGTATCTGGTACTCCCCAAGGCTGTCGGGGTCTATGCAGAAGGGAGGCTGAGGAGTGACAGGCTGTGGGTCTCGCTGGCCTGGTGGGAGAGGGTGCTCTGTGGGTGGGCTGAGTGCCGGGTAGACTAGACAGAAATGGATGCATCCAGAGGCCCGATTAGTGACCCGCCCCAGGTAGCTGGGTTGCCAGGTGCAGACAGCCCTGTCCGGGCACATTCCAGGCTTCCTTTATTCGGGGCTGCATGGAAGAAGTGTGAACTACTTCTGAGGAATTACGGAGAGGGGTGTGGGTGGGGAATTCTGACAGGATGTTAAATCCACAGCTAAGTGTGAAGAGTGAGGAGATTTGAAGTTGAGGTTTCATTGTCTCTCCCCCTCCTCCCTCACAGTCCCCATCATCTCCTGGTGAGATGATGACAACACTCCAGACTTTCTGCTGCCTTGGGGTCTGAGCCTGCGGGCAGTGGGGAGGCGCTTAGAAATCCTGGTTAGGATGCCTCACAGCAGGAAGTACCTGCTGGCCGAGACTCACCCAGGACATCTGTGGAATCTGAAACCACTTGGTCACGAGGGACTTCCGCTGTCATGCTCCTCCAAGTCCCAACCCCACCTCATCCCACTATTTACATAAAAATGCATACCAATGTGCTTATTATGCTAATAATGAAGAAATATGGGTAGATTCTCCTCCAAACAGTGCTCCTCACTTTTATCACCTAGAGAGGGCACTGCTGGTAAATCAGACGTAATGCTGAGAACTTGGCTGGTAATCCGACAAATGATATTGAATAACTCCTGCATGATTAAATGAATTGGAGGCCTCTCAGAACAACTCAGAAGAATGCAGAGATAATACAGTGATTAAAAAGTGGGAAAGGATTCCACATTCATTTTGTTCCTTTGCCTAAAAGCAGTAGATGTAGGGAATAGGGTGAGGTTGGCTCTCAACACTGCGTGGTCCGAACTGGAGGCCTGTAGCCACATGAAGCAATTTAAGTTTAAATGAACTGAAATTAAAATGTGAAATTCACTTCTTCCATCTCAGCCACATTTTAAGTGCTCAGTGGCCACGTTTGACTGATGGCTGCAGCATTGGGCAGCTCAGTTACAGAACATTTCCATCAGCCCAGAGTTTTCTGCTGGACCGTGCCGATAAAGCTTCATTTAGTACTTGATGGTTTCTTAGGAATTTACCAGTATGTCGTTTTATCTCCTCTTGGGCTATGGACAGTTTTGTTTTTGTTTTTTATTAAATCTCAAAGGCTAGCTGGTGCTCCTTCTCTTCCATCCTTCCTATTTAAATATCTTGATCACTGTCACTTCTCCAGTGGCCTCATCTGTGCCACAGAGAAGTTGACCTTGCTTACCTGAAGGCGGGAACTGGTGTTCTCCTGTGGTCAGATTCTGCTACATGCTCACCACCCCCTGCAGCTATTTCTCAAGAAAACTTCTAGTTTGAGCTTTTGTGAGGAGCTGAGCAACAGGGGCAGGTTGCTGATGGTGCTGCTCTCTGGCTCCAACGGCCTTTCATAGCACCCCACTTCCAAAAGTAAATCCAGGCTTTGACCTTGGCATTGAGCGCCCATTGGGTTTCAGACCCAGTTTTTCTCCCTCCACCTTCCTGTGTTCAGTGTTCTAGATGAGCAATTCCCTGGGAACACTGTACTTCCACGTTCCCGTGCTGTTCCCTCTTTTAGGAATGCCTTCCCTTCTGTTCTTCATGTAGCAAATAGCCGGGTGGTCTTCAAGGCTCACATGGGGCTTCACCTGCCTAGTTAGAATGGGCCTTCTGTCTTCTGAGTTCCCATTTATACCAGTACTCACCTGTGTCACATTGTTTTGTCACATTGCTTCTCATGGGATGTGTATGTCCTTAACACCCAGGACAGGGGGAAATTATGGTGGCATCCTCACACCTGCCACTGCCAAGTGGCTGTGGATCTAAACCACATAGTCCATTTTAATCTCAGTAAATGTCGACCTTAATTCCTCACTCCTCCCTAGTGTTAAGTATTTGTAACAATAGTTTATTAGTAATGGTAGTGGTGTTGGATCTGAGCGCCTTAAAAAACTGAATCCAAACTATCATTTTATTTACCTAAAATGTTACTGTATGTTTTATTTTTATTTTTAATTTTTAAAAAATTTTATTGTTGTTGTATTACATCCATCCTCTTTTTGCGCCCCTCTGTCCCCCTCCTCACCCTCCCATTCCCCCCAAAGTCAATCCCACCTGTTGTCCATGTCCATGGTTCCTTTATACTAGGTTCTTGTCTAAGCTGCTCCCCTTTCTTACCTCTGCCTCCCCCCTCCCTGTATGTTGTTTTAGATCAAATATTTGAGGATTCTACTTACATAGAGCTATTAGTTTCCTGGAGCTGAAAATCAGAAGTAATTTCAAGTAAAGTGTCTTCACTTTATTATTATTTATTTTTAGCAGGAAATAACACGGACAAGGGACACATTTTGGGGAAAAGAAAATGATAATAGAGCATATCTCTCCATACATTGCTATGTGCATGTACTAAGTACTTTTCTTGGATTTTCTTCCATTTTTCTCACAATAGCCCAATGACACATGTACTGCTGTTAGCACATGGTGTAGGGGGGGGGACACAGAGACCCAGAGAGGATAAATGAAGTTCCTGCCCACAGTTGCATAGCTAGTGAGAGGCTGCTGTCTATTTTTAAAAACTTGAGACATAATTCACATACCATAAAATTTACTCTTGTAAAGCATACAATTCAGTGGTTTTAGTACAGTCATTAAGTTGCACAACCATTCTCACTATCATTCTAGAGTATTTTATCACCCGCCCCAAAGAAGCCCCCTATGACCATCTGCCATCACTCCTTATTACCCACCTATGCCCCCCAGTCCTTGACAGCCACAAACCCCTGACTCCATGGATTTGCCTTGTTTGGGCATTTCATGTCAATGGAATCATTAAATATGGGGCCTTTGTGTCTGGCTCTTTAGCTTAGCATAATGTTTCCAAGCTTCTTCCATGTTGTAGCACGAATCAATACCTGGTGTCTCTTTGTGCCTGAATAGGACTCCATTGTATGAATATATCACAGTTTTCATCCAGTCAGCAGTTGATGCACATTTGGGTTGCGTTTCTGTATTGCTATGGACATTTGTATGCAAGTTTTTGTGTGAATGTGTTTCATCTCTTAGGAGTATATACTTTAGAGTAGAATTGCTGCGTCATACCTAACTCTGTTTAACTTTTAGAGGACTGCCACACTATTTTCAGAGTGGCTATACCATTTTACATTCCCATTGGCAATACACGAAGGTTTAGATTTCACTGTATCTTTGTCTATGTTTGATATTACCTGCTTTTTAATTATAGCCACCCTCGTAGGTATGAAGTTCTATGGCTTGCATTGGCATTTTCCTAATGATGAGTAAATGTTGAGTAGCCCTTCATATGTTTATTCATTCATATCTTTTTTTTTTTTTTTTTGAGAAATGCCTACTTAAATATGCTGTTTTTATTTTTTTGGTGTTGAGTTGTGAGAGTTCTTTACATATTCTGGATACTAGGCCCTTATTAGATACATGATTTACAAATATGTTTTCCAACTCTGTGGCTTGCCTTTTCATTTTTGCACATTGTATTTGATAAAAGTGAGATTTTTTGGAACAAGTGGAGCACCTGGTTTGGTGAATGGAGTAGGGACTTGGAGCCAGCAGACCTGGTTTCTGACGGTACGTGCCTGGGCCACTCACAGGAACCAACTAGTCTTGTAACCTGAAGTAACTTCATCTCCCTTAGCCCTGGTTTCCACCTCTGTAAATAGGGCAAGAATAACCTCAGCTCTACAGGATGATTTTTAGAATTAAATGACATGCACACTTCACAAGTATCCATTCTTTTAATAACACCAACTCTTTTGGTTCTGTGAGGATGTCTCTTGACCACCAACTGGGTTGTAGAGCTAAGTTTCACCTAAAGATGGATTGCTCGGGAATCCTAGCTGAGAACCTCCCCTAAAACCTGTAACAATTCTCTACCCAAAAGTTTTGATAGGCTGCCCACATGATTATTTTGTCATGCATCAGAAAGTTCTGGTATAATTCAGACTTAGTTTGGCATTGCTTATGTTGTGTGGCCTGTGGGATTGGTTCCAACTTCATGACCCACGAGGCTCTGTGTTGACCAGGATTAGGTTCAAAACCAGCCTTGTAGTGCGCGACTTGGGGCAGGTTACTTACTGAGCCTCAGTGCCTCATCTTGAGCGGGGACAGCAGTTGATGTGAAGGTTGAATGGGGGGTCGTGACAATTACATGAGATCACATCTGTTGTGCTTTTAATTGTACAGCCGGACACTTAGTTTCCAAAAGGGGTGTTGGGCTGACAGGGTTACTTTGACAGGCTGGGCCTCCTGAGGTGGCCTCTGCGGGAGATGGCCAGCATTGGATGCCTGAGGCTGGATGCACAGCTGGTGAAGTGGGGCATTTCTGATCAGTAACTGAGTCTCTCAAATAACCAGAAGAGATGTTTTTTTAAAAATTTTATTGTTGTTGTATTACATCCATCCCCTTTTTGCTCCCATCTGTCCCCCTCCCCACCCACCCATTCCCCCCAAAGTCAATCCCACCTGTTGTCCATGTCCATGGTTCCTTTATACTAGGTTCTTGTCTAAGCTGCTCCCCTTCTTTGCCTCTACCTCCCCCTTCCCCCCAACCCCGTTCCCCCTGACCACTGAAGGCCTATTCCTTGTTTCATATACTTGGTTCTGTTTTGCTTGTTGTTAGTTTTGCTCATTATTGTCCCGTAATGGGTGAGATGATATGATATTTGTCCTTCACTGACTGGCTTATTTCACTAAGCATAATACTCTCTAGTTCCATCCATGTTGTTGCAAAGGGTACAAGTTCCTTCTTTCTTTCTGCTATATAGAATTCCACTGTGTAAATGTACTAAAGTTTTTTGATCTAATCATCCACTGATGGGCACTTAGGCTGGTTCCAGCACTTGGCTATTGTAAATAGTGCTGCTATGAACACAGGTATGCATATGGTTCTTATGAGAAGAGATTTTTTTTAACCTACTGAAATAGCCAAACATTTAAATAGAAAAGTTTAAGGAAAAAGAAGGGTGGGAAGGTTGTGCCATTGTGGAATAAGCTTAAACAAAAGGGGTGTGTGTGTGTGTGTGTGTATATATATATATATATGTATGTGTGTGTATGTACACACATACATACCTACACACACAAAATCTTTGGAAGGACACATTAAGGCCTAGTAACAGCAGTTAGCCTAGGTAGGGAAAGAGGAACTGGGGATTTATTTAATGTTAAAAGAAAGGGGCTGTTTGTTTATTTATTTAGTGTGTGTGTGTGTGTGTATTAGACAGAAGGGCAGGGAGGGAGGAAGAAAGCGAGAGAGAAACATCAACACATGGTTGCCTTCACTTGCCCCCAGCTGCAGACCTGGCTGGAGACCTGGTTATGTGCCTTGACTGGGAATTGAACGAGTGACCCTTGGGTTCACAGGCTGGCACCCATCCATTGAGCCACCAGCTAGGGAAAAGGAACAATTTAATTGTACCCTTTGATACTTTTTAAAAATTTCACATCGTGCATTGTTTGGTTCTATATACTGTGTGTGTGTGTGTGTGTGTGTGTATATATATATATAAATTGTGGTTACTCAAATGGTTAAAGTTTAAATTTGTAAATGTTTTAAAATGGAGCGGAGATTGCTGGCTGAGTCTTGTGCTCTGAGGCCACTGTCAAGTTGGTCCTTATCTGCAGGCAGCTGTTCCCCAGGCAGTCACTGATTAATCGGCTTCTCATTATATTCTTCACTGGAAAGCCTTAAAATCCAGTGTCCTTGAAGATACTCGATAATTCCAGATTCCTGCCGATTCAGATTAGGCTTCTCTTCTTGTTGTTCAGAATTGATTTTACTGCACATGGTTTGAAGTGCTTAAAGTTAAATGCTCTTTGGGGAAGTGCTCCTTTTCTTTCCTTTGCTTGAATTAAACAGTGATTAACGTGAACACTGAGTGGCCTCTTCCATAGCCCCCCATGACCATCTGACATCACTTCTCATTACCCACCTATCCACCGCCAGTCCTTGACAACCACAAACCACTGGCTCCATGGATTTGCCTAGTTTGGGCATTTCATGTCAATGGAATCATTAAATATGTGGCCTTTGTGTCTGGCTCTAGCTTAGCATAATGTTTTCAAGATTCTTCTATGTTGCTGCCTCCCTGAAAAGACTTCTAGAAATCCCATGTGTCTCGAAAGATTCAACTTGTACATCTTACGGTTAACCTCGACTACATAATATATCAGCCTGATTTAGTATTTTAAAACTGTTTTATTTTCGTTTCCCAAATTGTTGGCTAACAAGCAAGATGAACCACATCTCTCCCTGAGACTGGAGGATATAAAGTGGCCCAGGTTGGAAGGTAAGGGCACCTTGGGGTTACTATCTTTTTCCCCAAGTAGCAACTCTTTGGAAGGAAATAGAAAATGGTGGTTTTAAGCCTGAGCTTGATGAACTCTAAGTAGGTAAAGTTAGACAAGATGATCTGAGGATTTACTTTTTCTCCTTGGCTCTATCTTCTTGTTTTCCGCTGTTAGGCTTGGTGCCATTTTGCCTTCTAGAGTTTTTCACAGATACTTACCCTTTGGGTACTTAATTTTAAGTGTAAAACATCATCCTCTTAAGCACACCACCAAATTAAGTAAATAAAACAATTTAAGAACAGCTTTTATTAAAACAATAAAGTTTGTGGGCTTTTTATTGTCTTAATAAAGTGCAACAATTTTATGGTACTTCTCAAGCATAACTTTAATATTAGGCCGTCTGCTTTGCCCCAAAGGAAAGCATTAGTACTACTTAGGATGATGATTTTAGGCAACTGGACCCTTCAGATTAAAATATATATGTGTATATGGAAAAAGGATGTGGTTTTGATTTAGTTGAACTAATTTATTCCACCATTTATCTGTACTTAAATAGGGCTTTGTTCTAGAATAACCTTAGTTGCTGTTTCTATCTAGAATATTGGATGATTTTATATTGATTGGCCTGTGTAAGAAGTTTTGATTTGAGGCAGGATAGCTAAATCTTGTTCTGAGGTTATTTTCCTCACCAACTCCCTCTAGAGACGTGCATGAATGAACATACTAGGAACAAGAGAAAGCAGACACACATAGCTGGGTCAGCTGTTCAGAGCGGGTGAGTCTGCTCCCTGTTTGCTGACTTGGAGGGAAAAGCTGAGAAAGTAAGCTTGGGAAGAGTGGCCAGCAAATGCCGAATGCTTGTGTGCCATGGTACCCTGGCACTGGGGCTGTTGGGTGGACTATGGAGACTGTCCATACAGAGCTTACGCTTTTGTGGGGGAGTCAGTCAACAAAGAGATACGGATGATGTCAGGTAGCAGTAGGTTTTGTAGGAAAAAAAAAAAAAAGAAAACAAGGCTGAGGACTAGAAAACAGCAGTGAGGTTTAAGGTTTTCCTACTCGAAAATATATCCCACAGGCAGCATATTCTTTTCAAATGTCAATGTCATAAAAAGATTGAGAAGGCTGTGGAAATATTCCAGATTGAATGAGGCTAGAGACAGGACAACTAAATGCATCAGTACTTGACTCTAAACTGGATCTGATTTCATATTGACAAAATTAGAATATGGACAGTAGATTAGGTAAGGTAGTTGATAACTGTATTGTGATTGTGTATGAAAATCTTGTTTTTGGGAAAAATACACTGAAGCAGTTGATACTTAAAAGGCCATAATGTATACAATTTATGCTAAAATGGTTTAGGAAAAATAATTTATATATTGGGTTGGCCCAAAAGTCTATGTGGTTTATTTTTCTGTAAAATAAGACACACTTTTCATTTTTACCAATAACTTTATTGATTTGGATATTTTTAGTATATCTGCTATCTCCCAACTGGTATAATGCTGATTGTTCTCAATGTCTCTGTTTGATCCCTATTAACTTCAGTTGGTCTGCCATCCATAGAACATTGTCCAGCAAGAAATATCCAATTTGAAACTTCACAAACCACTTTTGACATGTTTGATCAGTCACAGAACCTTCTCCATACATTGTACTAGTTGTGTTTTTGAATTTCAGTTGCGTTTTTATGTTTCTTGTAATAATAATGTATAATATGCTGAAAATGTTGCATATTTTTTCCATCTTCAGTATTAAAATGGCTGCACAAAAATTCACCAATTTTGATAAGTTGTTTTTATACACGCACACTGTGTATTTTGATGCACAGCTGTCAAAATACAATCTAACAAAATTGTTTTCAAATGAAGTTGAAGACCACTGGACACTTCTATAGCCATCTAATGGAAAAAAAACCAAACAAACTTTTTGGCCAACCAATATATTATGTGTGTGTGTATGTGTATAGGGTGGGGAGGGAGAGAAGGGGGGAACAAAGAATAAAACAAGTGGGATAAAATGGTAATAATTGGTGAAACTAGTAAAGGGTACACAGGTTTCTTGTATACAACTTTCTGTACATTGGAAATTTTCAAGTAAAAGTGAAAAAAAATCATGTATAGTTTCTTTTTAAAACCAGATTTCTGGGCTTTGTAAACATGCATATATCCCTTGGAAGATGTTTCCTGTAAATCCTTTACGTGTTAGAATAAATTTTAGGCAAGTAGTTACTCGCTTGCACTTTTTTAGCTGAGACTAACCACCAAGGAACTTGGTAGTTCTCAGAGAGTTAAACAAAAATTTGGGGAAAGGAGGCATTAGAGGGGCCCTGCTCTCAGGCTAATATGGAGAAATGATTAGAATACTGGGCCTTGGACAGGACAGAGGATTATGTGGAAGACAGAGATTTGGAAAGGAAGGTGGGCAAGTCATCGATAGTCTGCTACTAGGCTGAAGGTTAGCCTTAACAGTTGGACAACCTCTAACCTATGATGTACGCCATCTTTTGCATTCATCTTTTAAAAATATCCTCACCCAAGGATATGTTTGTTATGGGGGAGGAGAGAGGGAGGGAAATACCAATGTGAAAGAGAAACATTCATTGGTTGCCTTCTGTATGTGCCTTGACTGGGGGTCAAACCTGAAACCTAGGTAGGTGCCCTGACTGGGGATTGAACCCTCCACCTTTTGATGTATGAAACAGTGCTCCAGCCAACTGAGCCACTTGATCAGAGCTGGCATTTATAGTTTTAAAACGCACTTATGGAGCTCTAATTCAGGTATCACGAAGGAAGGTTATGGGTGACCAATAATATTTTATCTAAATGTAATAAATAATTCCAATAGCTTTCCAAGTTGATCAAAATATTAGTCACAGCGATTAAGTATCTTTATAGACATTACTTCATTTAATACTTATGAGTCTTATAAGGTAGGTTTTAGTTTCCTAATTAAAAATGAGGGTAATAGAATGCTTGAGAAGTTACAGTAACTACCTTAGATCACATACTTGATGAAGAGCTAAATTTGGCACCCGCATGTCTGATACTCTGAAGCCCATGGGCTGGGCTGTCTGTCCATGTCCGTAATGGCTGATTCAGGAATCAGGCAGGCAGGGTGAGCGGAGATCTGTGTCTCTGGTTTCTTAGAACACGGTGCACTTCCTGAAATGTGGAAAAACTAAATGGATACTTTACAGCCCAAGAAGGGCAGAAAGATTTTGTAAGTGGTACATCTTCAATATGTAGGAAAGTGAAAGTATGTCGGAAGTTGAGTATTTTTGGGGTTAGTATTAGTGGAGTTAGTTCTAAGCTGGTTAAACTGTCCCACCCACCCACTTACCCCTCCATCTGTACCTACTCATCCATCATCCATCCATCCATCCATCATCAAGGTGGCTATCTAATCCTGATTTGCAGTTTTTTGGTGCTGCCACACATCAATATCTCTAATGTTTCTTGCCCATGCTACAAATTTGATGATCCTATTTCTGTACTGCAGACTTTACCCCCTGTATCTTCTTCTCTTCTTAGCTGCTTTCACAGCCCTTCACAGACTTCTTAAACCTAGCCTCGACACCCCAAGAGGTTATCAGGAAGCCCATTTGGTGTTAGGCTACAGGGGCATTTTCAGTGCAACCCTGAGTTCCATTAGTAGGTTGGCATCCGCCTTCAGGATTTTTCTTCTCTGAATCCTCCTTGGCCAGGTCAGCAATGGGAAAAGGTTGCTGATGCCTGTATTTAGGATATTTATTGTTCATTCATCTTGGCAGCTTATCTTAATGGAACCTTCCCTTTCTGTTTCTTAAGCTGCTCCATGGCGGATCTGCATACCTCTGTGGATTCAGAAGCTGTTTGTCTTGTACACTGAACAACAGGCGTTTATAAACTGCCTACTATGTGCAGTGCACTGACCTTGGTGTTTTCTCCTTTACAGTTTACACGGTAAACGCTTGAAGTTCCTAGATTCTCATCATATGTTGATATAAAAAAAAAAAACAAAAAAACAATAGCAGGAAGCTACTTTGATCCCGTGGGAATAATTTGTTCAAATGCCAGAAAACATATTCTTCTTTTGTAATGATACTAATGGTAAATGGTGCATTATAAGTCCTTCCACGTATATCACCTGATACGCCAGGGTTTCTAAGTGTTGGCTTTGTTGGCCTGCGGCCAGATTGATGCTGCGAGGGGCGGTCGTGGGCCCTGTAGCACGTTCAGCATCCTGCTTCTACCCACTGGATGCCAGTAGCACCCTCACCACCAGTTGTGACAACCAGGCAAATGCATCCTGGTGGGGACAAAAATCACCCCAAGTTGAGAACTACAGCATCACGTAAGTCTTACAACGACCCTATTCTGCAGGGATTCTCTCCATGTTACAGATGCAGAAACTGTGGACCAGAAAGGTTGAGTGTGGCCTGTGGCTAGGACAAGCAGGGTGAGACTTGAAGCCATCCGCCTATGTTGGGCTCTTTGTCGGAGCCTCTTCTTGCCCCCAGCTGCTGGGAAATTGTTTCCGTGTCCCGGGTGAAGCAGGGCCCATGGGGTGGGTCTGCAGCAGAGCTTTCTGCTCTTGGGAAAGGCCTTGTTCTCTTGCCAGGTGTGAGAGCCCATCCGTCACGTCCCTGAGACTCCCGGGCGTCTCCCCCAGTGAGGGAGGCAGCTGGGAAAGCGAGAGATGTTTTAGGAACGAAGCAAGAATGCTCTCAGTCCTGCTTCTCCTGGCCAGCTCGGGAGATTCCCAAGCCCAGGCAGGGAACGAAAAGGGACCCCAAATGTTGCGGCCTGGGCCAGGATTCTGCACAACGCTGAGAGGATCTGGGTGGCACTTCTGGCATGTGTTAGTGCTGAGGAGGCAAATCAGTCCTGAGGTAGTACCCCCATCCCCTCCACCCCCATGCTTTGTGCTGCACTGGCAGAGTGGAGAAGAGACGAGAGAGAATGTTTGCTTGAGGCAGAAGCTTGCCAGCCTGGGTGAGCTGTGCTGGGCGAGGCAGGGCTGGCTGGGCTCTGGCTGGACCTTCTGGCATCCTCATGGGCTGCAGGCACTCCGCTGGGGTGAGGACGCAGAGCAGCACCTGCCTCGGCCGGCTGTGGGAGGACAGCGACCAGAGTTCCAGCCGGCCCCTCCGCCTCTGGTCAGCTAAGGTAAACGAGTTCCGGGCGTGCAGTCGAAGGGGTGTATTCACTCCTCATCGCTCCTTATCTCTTTGAGGAGGACCCACTTCTGTCTTGGGCAGTGTAGGTGCGGACTCCCAGGGCATCTGGGGTTTCTTCAGGTTGCGAAGCCATAAATACTCTTTCCCACGTGGGAAGCCTGTGACAGGCTGGCCAGACTGGAGGAGGGGTGTCTCTTTGAATCCGTTTGTGTTTTGTTTTGTTTTGTTTGAAATAACAAAAGGATATAACCTGCATTGATTGGCTTTGAAATTAAAAAAATAAATCCCTGATTTTTTTTTTCACCCTCCTAGGCAGCTAACCTCAGCCTTTGATTTGCTGGCTTTTGTAGCCAACTCGATTCATCATGTTGTTAGTGCTTCCTCACTTCCAGTATCAATAGGCAGATACACCGTTGTGGGTGCAGTGCGGGGCTGACAGTCAGGAAAGGTGTCTTCTGATGGTTCTACTACAGGCCTTGACTTTGGACCTGGAGCACTCTGCTGTTTTTTTGTACCTCAGTTTCTTATTTAAAGTAGGTGGAACATTTCCCTTCTTGGGTTTCACAGAGAAATTGCAAGATGAGTCGGTTGACACTTGTAGTGAAGGCTTTCCGATGATGGGTGCCGTGAGAGTGGTCTGGGCGAGCCCTGCCGCTGGCCTCTGTGCTCCCGTGCGGGGAGGAGCATCATCTCCCACACTCATTTTGATTTGACAGGGCACACAGGGTTTTGATGTGCTTTTTCATCCATCGGAAGCGCTTTGCTGCTCCCTGGCTCTCTTCCCCTCCATTCCTTTCCCACCCCCCAAAAGTGGCCATTTTAGGCATGGTTTTCACAAAGAGAAATGGGGCCATGTTTACTCACCATTCTGTGATTCATCGTTTTTCACATTTTGCCTTGGAAATCTTTCCATGCCAGTGTATGCGTATATGTCTGTGATCCTGTCATTAAAAAAAGAAAATCAGCTGCATGATATGTAATGGAATGCACCTGTGACCCACCTCTTACCAGTCTCTTAATGGGCATTTCTTGGGTACATAAGAGGGCCTTGCTCTAGTGCGAAGTGGCAAGGCCACTGAGGTGGAGACTAAAGGACTCTTCTACTCTTGGCTCCGTGTGCTTCACAGTTTGTTGCTCAGCCTCTCCACGACTCCGATTCTGATCCCAAAGAGGGGTTGGAGTGAGAGGATGTTCTCAGATCCTACTTGGCCTTGAATGTTGTACGATTCCTTCTCAGATCTTGTTCACTGGTTATCTCTTGCTATATTTAGCAAACATCTCCACACTGCACGTCTTATTTAACTTGAAGTAGCTTACAGTTAGGCTGGCCATTTTTCCTGGTCTGAGCTGGGCCCCGTGGATCCCATTTGGGCTTGCGTACGTGCCTACTGTCAGTTCACAGGTGAAGAAGGGCCTGCCAGCCCTAGATGGCTGCACTCACAGGTCTGGTGGTTGACCAGTTGGCTGGCTATTGGCTGGGCCATTGGGGTGAGGGGGAGGGTCAATGCACCACATGTTCCTTACCTTTCAGGTTACCCTGGGTATGTTCACATGTGTCTGGGCAGGGTTCCAACAGTAGTAAGTGTTCACCCACAGTTGGGTGGGTGGGGGGCGATAAATGCAAGACATTGGTGAGGGAAAAAAATGTGCAGGAGAGTTGGGAAGCTTCATCATCCTGGAGGCTTTGAAAGGTGAGAGTGCTCATTAGCATCAGAAGCTGCAGCGAGCAATCAGGAAGGGGGACTGGGAAGAAGCCTTTGGATTTGCCCCAAGTAGCCACTAACATCAAATTAAGTGCTCCAAGTAGGAATTTAAAAAACAGCCGTTGCGTCCTTGTTCGGTGGCTTTGGTTGTGCAGGGTCCCTCTTGGAGTCACAGATGAGCCATGGAAACTTAAATGGTGGCAATACAGGGACAAAAAGAACCTGCTGCCTG
Organism: Noctilio leporinus; assembly: GCA_004026585.1. Lineage (NCBI taxonomy): Eukaryota > Metazoa > Chordata > Mammalia > Chiroptera > Noctilionidae > Noctilio > Noctilio leporinus. The sequence continues at coordinate 112,182 of PVIW01004528.1, forward strand.
CGTGTCACCAAGCCTTGAGGATCTCAGAAAAGAAATTAGTTTGCCCATATCTTCCCCTTTCTGGGGCCTATACAGCTTTAGAGCCTTTCAAATCTGGACTTGGTGGAGTCATTGCTTTTGCTTTTTTCCTTTTTACTGTGAGGTGACTGGACCACATGCTTTTCGGCTCCTCTGAGCTCTGCTCTGTGTGTGATACAGCCAATGCTATAAGGAAATTCTGGGGGAAATATTTACTTCACTAGCTTAACTTCTTATTATAAAAGTGATATGAGTGGGGAAATTTGGAAGATAGAGGCAAGAGCAACGTGGTCTCGCCACTGAACAATTGGGATAGTTTAAGCAGATATTTCTTACTCTCTTGATGCTGATTTACTTCCAATTTTAATAATAAAATTTGCAACATTGTTGAGAATGCTTCCCAGTTTTTATTCAGTAGCCCTGGGTATATAATTCTACAGTGTTAAGGGGAAATTAGACCAGACTTAAAATATTCTCTTGTGTTCCTTATGTGTGGAATAAAGAAAAACCTTCCAGGATAAGTAGGAAGACATGGGGAGAGGCAGGCAGGCAGACCCTGTTAGAATTGTCCCCAAAGGGTTATCTGATTCTTTAGGCATTAATCCTTCTATTTTTTTTTTTTTAAACAGGTGAAATATACATACTAAGATAGCCGTTTTTAAAAATGATTTTATGTTTAGAGGGGAAGGGAGGGAGAAAGAGAGGGAGAGAAATATCCATGTATGAGATACAGTGACTGGTTGCCTCTCGCACCCTCAATTGGGGACCTGTCCTGCACCCCAGGCATGTGCCCTGGCTGAGACTCAATCCACTGAGCCACACCGCCTGGAGCAAGGTAACCACTTTAAAGTTGACAATTCAGTGATGTATATATAGTCCACTTACAGTGCTGTACGGCAATCACCACTTCTGTACAGCTTTTTTTTTTTTTTTTTTAAAGAATGAGAGAGAAAGGAAGAGACATTGATTTGTTGTTACACTTACCCATACATTCATTGGTTAATTCTTTTCTTTTAAAAAATAGGTATCCTTTCTGTCCCGAAAGTATTGAGTACAGATTGTTTTAATTATAGTGACACATTGCCTCAATACTTTTGGGACAGACCTCAGTACTTATTTTGAGAGAGGGGAAAGGAGGGAGAAAGAGAGAAGCATTGATGTGTGAGGGAAACATTGATTGGCTTGCCTCTCATGTGCCCCTAACTGGGGACCTGGCCTGTAAACCAGGCATGGGGCCTGACTGGGAATCGAACTGGCAATCTTTTGGTCCACAGGCTGGCACTCAGTCCACTGAGCCCACATCATCCAGGGCCATTGGTTAATTCTTGTATGTGCCCTGACTGGGGATCAAACCTCTGAAACCGTGGCATATGAAGAAACCACTTGAACCAACTGAGAGCTACCTGGCCCAGGGTCATTTCTGTACAGTCTCAAAAACATTTCATCACCCCAAATAAAACCCTATACCTATTAAGCAGTTACTTCATTTCCCCTTTCTGCACCCCTGGCAACCACCCCAATCTGCTTTCTGTTTCTCTGGTTTTACCTATTTTGGATAATTCACATAAATGGGATGATACAATATGTGCCTTTTTTGTGCGTGATTTCTTTCATCTAGCATAACACTTTCACATTTCAACTGCAGCGTAGAATGTATGCGTATTTCATTCCTTCTTATGGCTGAAAAATGTTCCATTGTATGGATATATGACAATTTGTTTATCCATTCATCATCCGATGAACATTTGAGTTGTTTCTACCTTTTGGCTCTTGGTGAATAGCACTGCTGTGAATTTGTGTATGTGTATTTATTGGAGTGCCTGATTCAGTTCTTTTGGGTGAGGCGTTAATCTTACTCCTCACTCTTTAGGCCATAAAATATTCATGTTGAAGCAGTCTACAGAGATTGTGGCAGCTCACCGTTGGAACCCACTCATTTTTGCTTCCACAAAGCACTTCTCTGCTTTATATTGATTTTGGTCCCGTGCCCAAAGATAATACATGGGTACTGTGTTTGCCGATTGAGGGTGATTGGTCTTGTTACAGGAATCCTAGTTCAGCATCGTATATGTACCGTGTAAAATATAAGACAGGCGCTCATCAGTCTTGTCACAACTGGTCACGGAGAAAAACTATCTTGACCTGCTCTGCCTGTCAGCCCATCTTAATGCTGTCTCCCCAGATCCCAGAGTCCCTGTCATTGCCTCCTCTGCCCTGTCTGCTCAGATAGAGCACATGCACTTGTGGCTGCCTTCTCTGTTTGGTTCAGAACTAATGCCCCAGGGCTGTCAGTGACTGTGTGGCTGCCACATGTACGCACTGGGAGTATGTCTTGAAGCTGCCCCATCCTGAAATCTCTGATGAGTTAGGTTCTAGTTACCGTGTCTAGATTGGGCCCTTGTCTGGCCATTTGTCTCTGTATCCCTTGGTGGTGGTCTCGGAAAATTTGAGGAGGAAAAGAAGTTTTAATTGTTGTACCAACTAGAACTTCAGGCTATAGAAAGTAAGTCTGGGTGGGACAGAAAAGGAGGACTGGCAAATGTCACAGATGACCGATAAAAGCAAGCATGCAATTTCCGTTGCTGCCTGAAAGCCTGTGAAACAACATAGACCTGTTATTTTAGGTGGATTCCCACAGAAAGTAGAGCCTGAGAGATGCAGGCTTAGGTGTAGGACTCTGATCCTAGGCAAGTGGACTAGGGAGACCAGGAAGAGTGAAATGGAGATGGACAAGGGCACCCAAAATATGCACTATTGTCCTGGTTATGCTATAGGCTGTTAGAATCCCACCCATCACTTTGGTAGGAACCATGTAGAATGTGCTTCAGAATTCTGTGCTCCATGCACAGGTGATATCATTCTATGTCTCCTTGCTCCCCTGTCCCATTGGTCAAGGGTTACCCTATTTGGGTGTTAACACCTTTTTGCTTTCTCAGTATGCTTTGCTCTTGTCCTTGCCCTTGAAAGTTGGTTCCCGCTGACTTTTAGGTTTGACTTCCACAGCCCCAGGTCAGAAAGCGGGGTGGGGGTGGGGGGTAAATAGTGCAACTGAGGCATAGTACTAACACCTGTGCACTGCTGGTTGTCTCAGCACCTGCTGGAGTTATAAAAGGGTTGAGAGGATGTAAGGACATGCATGTAATTTCCATATTCCTCCATCTCTCTTTGGGTAGCCACTATTTTTTTTTTTTTTTTTTTTTTTAATCTCTCAAAGCTTCAGGAATGTCCAGAATTGTTAGTATCCAATCCTGGGGACTCTCCTCCAGGTGAAGGGCATGTATTTGTCCCACTCCTCTTAATCTCTCTTCCCACTCCCCTCATCATCCATTTGGATGGAATTAGGCCAGTTGATCTATTAGAGGTAATGCCATGCTAAGTCTGTTAGAGCTGTAGGAGTTCAATTAGATGGTAATACAAGACTAAACTCTCTTTTAAAAAATGGATAATTTGGACTCTTCAACAGGTGGTAGGGACTCCGGAGACAGAGAGAAATGAGGGAAAAAATCACTCATGTACTCTCACGCAGAGAACAGTCAGTTTAATTTTCTACTTCATGTGCTCTGGAGTCTGTGAAGATGGCAATCTACTGACTCAGAAGCATTTTGAAACCGAGCAGGAGCTGCGGTGTTTCTGTAACACCTGACAACTTTGCGTCTCTGTTGCCCTGAGGGTCAAACCCTCTTCCTTCCTGTACCTGGATTATTAACATAGAGCTGGCGAGTCAGACAATAACACTTGTCCTGTGATGAGCCCAGGAGACCCCAGCTGAGTCAGGGAGTTTATGGAAGCTGCTTCCTTGCAGTTCATAACATTGGCAAAACAGGTCACTCCAGGGCTCGATAAACCTTATGGCTGAGATGCCACGGAAAGTCTTCTTAGTTGATGATTTGGAGACATTGTCCCTTAATCAAAAAGAGTTGGTTCAAGCAAGAAATCATACGTGGGATGTACGTAAACCTTAAGCATGTATGTCATTTTAACTTGAATTCCTCACCAAATTTTAGACGTAGTCCCAAGGTCCCTTTCATCAAGTGTGGATTTACTGGTAGAAACGCATATTCTTTAGAAATATGCATTTCTATAGAAAGCATATCTATAATGTATCCTGCTTTGAGTTCATTAAAGAGCAGGGCAAACCCATTACAGAATCCTTCTAGGTTTTTCAAAGTGGTCTCTAGCTTTTAACAGTTACCATGCCTGCACGTAATGCCTGCAGCAACAATTTTTTTTTTTTTTTTAGCGATTTACTTTTATTGACATGTTTCAAGTCATGGCAGCTTATTAAATTATGTGGTTAAAGAGTAACTGTGCCAGCATAGACAGAATAGGGAGTAAATACAGTTGGCTTTTTAAAAAAGATTTTATTTATTTTTAGAGAGAGGGAGAGGGAGGGAGAAAGAGAGGGAGAGAAACATCGATGCATGATTGCCTCTTGCATGCCCTGAGCAAGGGACCTGCCCTGCGACCCAGGCCTGTGCCTGGATTGGAAATGGAACCTGTGCTCGGTCCACTGAACCACACCAGCCAGGGCGACCACTGACTCCAGCAGACACTCAGCGAAGTTGCTCAGGGCAGAAGTGTGCAGGCATCATCAGAGGGGCACCCAGCCATGAGCAGTCAGCACCCTCCACGTAGCAGTCAGTAGGGGTTATGGAAAGAACGAAAAGTGGTGGGAAATCCAGTCAATTGGTTAAATGGAGGATATGGGGAGCATCTACTGTAGCTTTTCTGATATCCTGAGATTGGGCAATGCAAAAATCCTCACATATAAAATGGTCTGCACCACTTTGGGGCTACTTCTAACAATTCCTCCTGCATATTTTGGCATGGAAATTACCTGCACCCATGGGACTTCTGCAGGCTTCCAGCCTTGCCAAATATTAATTTGATATGTCCCAGGTTCTGCAAATTTCACTGCTTGGAATGACAGGGAGCGAGTCCTTAAAGTACTTACACTTCTAATGATTTCCTGTCGTAAGTTGTCTGGTAAAAATTGAGAGATCTGAGAGTGGAGTTCTTTTCTTTGTGATCCAGAAATTAGTCGCAAGCACACACACAAAAAAAAAAAAAAAAAAAAAAATCTTTGTATACTTGTCAAGTCCTGTGTCGGGATTCTGAAAAACCCAAGACACACAATCTAAATTCCTTTGAGCTTTAAATATAAGCCTGGCTTAGTGCTTGCATAAGCTTGTGAACCTACAGTTTATTTCTGCTTTGGCAAGAAGCGCCTTAGGGAGAATTAGGCAGGCTCATAGGAGTTTATCTGTATATGTGTTACATATAAAAAGTGCAGCGGAAAGGAGGAGGGCAGATATCAATAGCTTCTAAGGTCCTGATCAGTAGAGCATTTTTCAAGAAAATGTCCTAATTGACACATAGGCTTATAAGGTTGTTGCAGCTTCCTGTGGCTGTCACCCCCTCCATGTACTATTTACCCAGATCCCCTGAGTTATTAGCAGATCTCCTATTTCTGTTTTAACCTTACCAGTAATACCAAGTTGGGAATAAGTAATTAGTGGGATTTAATCCACGGATCCTGGAGGATTCTGCGTGCAGCCAAGGCATGTTGACATGATGTGATTTAATTTTTTTTTGGTGTTCAGCTTTTTGAAACAAGTAGGAGTGCCCTTTGAGCTTCATGCTTTTTTGTCTGAGCATTTGGGAAGGAGATAATGATCTATGAATACATAGGAGTGCTCCTGTCAGAGATTAGTTATTGATAGTAAGAAAATCACATTTGCTTCTTGAGGTGCTCTGTCTCAGAATTGCATTGGGCTTTTTTCATACCCACAGCTGGTTTGGCCGCCTGTTTAAACATAAAATAAGAGCTCCTCTTGCATTGTGTTATGGAACGATCATTTATGGAATTCCTTGACTTGCAGTCTCCTTTTGTTCTGTGATTCATTCCTAGCATAAAATACCTTCTGGGTTGATTCTATTGAGACGTGGGAAGCAATAGAGAATGGAATGAATCATGAAATGCCCATCTTCAGGGCACTAGTAATACAATTTTACTGCGAAAATGATCTAATAGACATGGTACATGCTATGTAGACATATGTAAATTGTATGCAAATGACAGTGTAATACCTGCATATGGCCTCGAGGCAAAAAGCTTATTGGAACCCATTGTTCTAATTGAGTCATCCTTCTGCGTGTGTGAATGAGCCCCGGGTGATACCTGGTTCTCTAGTTTGCCTGGGATTGTCTGTAATTTGAAATTCAGGAGCTCATCCTTCCAGTCAGTTACCTTTCTGACCTCAACTCTATGCCTTGCTCACTTCCACCCTGGCCATGCTGTCTTCCTTGCTCAAATACCTAAGGGTCTGGGTACCTATTGCGTTTCTGAGAATACTGTTCCCCAGATATCAGCACAGCTCATTCCTTGGCTTCATGTTCTTTAAATCAGCTGCCACCATCTTATGATGACTTCTGTGGCCACCTATCTGAAACTGGAAAGCCCTCCCATTTTTCTCTCTATGTGTATTATGCCCACTTTATATCATTATATTTTATCTAAAATACTTTCTAGTTTTTATTTTGATCTGATTTATTTTGATCTCTTTCTTTTACTAGAATGCCACTTCATGAGGGCAGAGGACAGGGATGTTTGTTTTGTTCATTGTTATCTCTGTTGCCTAGGGAAGTGCCTGGCCCTTCGTAGCTGCTCAAGAAGTACTTGGATTTCTGAATAATGTGTGCTTGTTGCCTTTTTTGGGCATTCTCTGTTTACTTATAATTAAGTGTAGGAGGTGTGTCATTTCCAGACACTTTGGTCTCTTGGAAAAGGAGAGGAGATACTAATGAATCGTTGGTGGTGTTTTTAAAATGAGAGGTTTTCAGGAAAGGAACCATAGTTTAACCAGTGGTTAAAACTGAGGTTGGAGGAGTGCTTATTATGTTCATAACATTTGCAAGGTAAGCCCCTGTATTAAGTTTCACAGGGTATACATTATGACTAGACACAGTTCCTGGGCTGAGGGAGGTCACAGTGTAGGGGCGACAGTAAGGCGTAGGTAAATGACTCGTGGATACAACACAGTAAGTGTTGTGTGACCCGCTTTTTAGCCTTGACATCTGTAGATATGCTGTCCATTAAACATAGCCCTGTTATTATAGGAAGTTGATGAAAAAACACTTATATCAATGTATTTTAGCCTTAATGGACTTAGTATTTCAGAGGTGGTATGCCTATGGGACTTTGGTATTAAAAAGTAACCCCCCCCACCAATTCTAAGTTGTCAGTTATGGTGGTCCATAAAGAGTTCTGACATTTTTTGGAGCTCAGTTGAAGAGCATGGGTGAATCACCTCTAGCAAGGCAGTGCCATGTAATGGCTACCAGCATGGACTTGAATCCCAGCTCCATTATCTACTAGCTGTGTGACCTGAGGAAGCATATTGAATGTCTCTGGGCCTCATTTGTCTCATCTGTGAAATGGAAATTATAGTACCTACTTCATGGGATTATAAAGAGGACTAAATGATTTATGTTGTATACATAATACATAAAACAGTTTGTAGCACATAGTATCATGTTGGTGTTGACTCTGGTAAATATATTTATAATTAAAGTGATTATCATCATTGTTGGATCATGGCAGACTCATCAGTCCAAACAAGGCCATCTCTTAAAAATTGTTTTTATAACTCTTACAATTGTTTTCCTTTCTCTCTTGCTCCCATTCTTCTTGTCCCTGTTAGCATCAATTCCCTGAATATGCCTGGATTTTTGTTTGCCTATTGAGTGTTTTAAATTTACATAAATGGTATTGCAGATTTTTTTTCTTTTTAAACTTGTCTTAGCAGCATGTTTTAAATTTGTCAATATTGTTGTAGGTACCTCTTAAGTCATTACTTCTAACTGATGCGCACGTTTGTGTGTGTGTAGTTGGCTTAAACAACAGAATTTAATGTAATTTATTTTTCTTAAATATTGTTTACACTATTACAGTTGTCCCAATATTTTCCCCTTTGTCTCCCTCCGCCCAGTCCCACCTCCCACTCCCACAGTCAATCCCACACTATTGTCCATGTCCATGAGTCAGTCAGTCATATATGTTCTTTGACTAGTCACTTCCCTCTCTTTCAACCAGTCCCTGTCAGGGCAGCCTTGCTTGGAGAAATCACACCCAGAGACCACTGTGGAATCAAGCCAAGAGTTGATTGGGGAAGGAAGAACAGGGAGTGGCAAGGGAATAGAAATTTCGAGAAGTCATCTTTGACTTGACATCACCGGGTTGGGGTTTTTCTCCTAGCTGCTATGGGCAGATACACAGGTACACTCTTAAAGGAAAATTAGTTCATAAATGAAAAGTCCATTAACAAGGAGGCACCAAGTATCTATGAAACAGATGGTAATAAAGCCATCTGCTTTATTACCACCTCACCAGGGACCTCCGGACAAGCTAACTTCATTAACTCATTCCCGAGTTTCCAGGCCAGGTTCCAGCCTCACCTTTTGGCCAGGCTGGGTATGTAGACATTGACTGTTAACAGTTTTAACGAACATGTAGATACAGTCAAAAGTCTAAAGATATGTGCTGTCTCCATGTTAGGTGCTCCCACGTCCTGACAGTCCCCACCTCCCTGTCTCTCTTCTTACAACTATGAACCTGTTTCATGTTTCTGGACCTTTGATTCTATTTTGCTTGTTAGTTTACTTTATTCATTAGAGCCCACTTATAAATGAGATCGTATGGTATTTGTCTTTCACTCACATTTCACATAGCGTAATTGTCTCCAGTTCCACCCATAATGCATGTATACTGTTTGGATAATGTACATTTTAGTCAACCTCTTACTGATATATACCTACATTGCCTCAAACTCCCGACCTCCATAAACTGACCATTCTTGTGTATACAAGTGACGGAGCATATTTGTTGGGTAGCTGCCCGGTCGAAGGCTTAAGGATCATAGGGAACATGCATGTATTTTTCACTAAATTCTGCTGGCTATACCACTCTATTCCTGGTAGCAATGCAGAAGGTTCCAGTTTCTTTGTATACTTGCTCTATTACTTGGTGTATTTTACTCTTTAATTTTGGCAGATCTGGTGGGTGGAGAATCTCCTGGTTACATGCATTTGTTTTTCTCTGATCACCTTGATATGCTTGTTAGTCATTCATGTTCCTCCTCCTGTATATGCCTATTCTTTTTTGCACACTTTTTATAGTGTTTTTTGACTTCTTTGTGTAGGAGCTCCTTTTATATTCTAGATATTAATCTGTCCTCTCTGCCTCCGTAATTTGTTAATTTTGTCTAAAGTGTTCTTGTTGAATAGAAGCCTGCATTCACAATGTAGCTAAATCTATCAGACGTTCAACTTGTAATTTGTGCTGTTGGTCTTTTTAAGAAATGCTTTGTTACACACAGAGTTATATAGATGTTCTCCTGCATTTTCTTTTGTTAACTTTATAGTTTTCCTTCTTAACGTTTGATGTTTACCTTTTTAGTATGCTGTGAGGCATAGAAAGGGGGACCCAAAGAAACAGGAATTTATTTATAAAAAAATGGTGTACTTATTCCTTTACATGTTTAAACTTCAGTCATCTTCAAAGTACTCTCCATTTGATGCAATGCGCCTACTGAGATACTCTCTCCACCATTCAAAACAGTTTTGGAACTCATTGGTTTTGATGCCTTTTAGTGCTTCTGCCATTTTTTGTTTCACCTCCTTCACATCAGCAAAATGTTTCCCTTTGAGGACTTCTTTTCATCTGGGGAAACAACAAGTCAGTTGGAGCAAGATCTGGTGAATAGGGGCATAGGGGTGATGCCTTTTTTTTTGGCCAAAAACTACTCAGTGTGGTGTAGGCAGGTGTGCGCAGAAACCACCCACCATGAAGCAGGTGAATATATTGAGTCTTCAAAAAAGAAAAAACTCAGTGAAGCCGAACACAGCCTCTCACAACAACACCAGCTGGTGCACTGATACAGATGGCTTCCTAGAACACTCACCTAGCAGGGGAAGTCTATATTACAAAGGGCCCAACCTCCAAAAGATAAATCTGGTTTTGTTGGGACCTCCTTGTCAATCCAGCTGTATTTTTGCTTTTCCCAATATGTTTTTTCTCTACTGGTCTACTGGTGCAGCCTCTGTAATATACCAAATTCTGAAGTATACATAAATATTTTATGCACTTTTTTTTAGTTTTTACTCTAGTTGTTTATTAATATTTGTATCTGGTGATAGGATGAATCATCTTTTTCAAAATTAACTTGGCCCTTTACAAACTTTATTTTCCATTCATATATTAGAATAAATTTGAGTTGCTCAAAAATTCCTGTTGCAAGTTTTATTAGATTAATAATATAACTTGGCAGAATATTATAAGAATATTATAAGTTGTAATATAACTTGGCAGGACTTTACAATGTTAAGCTGTTGCATTTATTAATCTGGTATATGTATTTCATTGTCTCAATTTCTCATTGATTTCTTTTCATAGATTAAAAAAATCTTCACAAAGCTCTCTAGTATTCCTTATTGGATCAATACCTATACATCATAGTTTTTATTTGCTATTGTGAATATCTTATTTTCTACTATATTTCCTAACTGATTATTGTTGTTGCAGAAGAATGCTATTGACTTAGTTCTAAGTTCATCATATATCTGGGACTTATTACTTTAAAACATTTTTTTTGGTAAAATGATCACATCTACACTCAGTGACATTTTTATTTCTATCTTTGAATTATCCTATTGTGCTTATAAAAAGCAGTGAAGTTAAAATTTCTGTATTATGATGGTTACACTAGGTTTTTGGTATGTAATTGTTAAGGAAGCTTCTTTCTAGTCCTTGTTTTCAGATTTTTTTTCCTATTAAAATGATAGTTCAACATTAAAAAGTCTGTTTCATGCTATTTATAAACAACATATACAATTAGTAATCATTGCGCCTCAGATAAACCTAACCGGCTACAATATTGCCACTGCGCAAAGCTACAAACAACATATTCAGAATAAAATTATTTTTATTCAGGATTTGTAATTCTAAGAGAATATAGTACACAATTTCTTTCAAAGGAGTTTTGTGAGTATTTTTGATGGTGAGTGGGTTAATGTTTTGAGTAGAGGAAAGCTTAAAATGTATAACAGATACCACCTTTCCTTCTTTTTATGAAATATTTTAATGCCTACCACGTGTTAGACACTGTTTTCAATGACTACCAGGTTCTCACTCAATTGAGAAAGGACACCTGGAAGGACCGAGTACTGAATCAGGCTTTTTTAGTTCAATCTGGAGTGACATTTTTAATTTGGCTCCAACTTCTGTGTGTTCTACTTGACCTTTTTGTGGCTGTAGTGTTTAGATCTGTAAAAGGAGAGGGTTAGATATGAGGTTCCTTCTAGTTTTAATATTCTCTACTTCCACAGCATGAGAAATGGCGAGGATTGGACTTGGTCGGTAGAAGGATATCGTCTTCACACTTTCCGAATTAAGGATAGAAAAGGAATCTTGGTACTTGGAATGGCAAGGTCCCAACCAAAGGATGTGGATGGAAGGTGCAAAAAGCAGAGAGGGTGGATGTGTGGAAGATTTTGAAATCACACATAATTGCTTCTAGGTGGACCTGGAAGATAAAGAAGGCTGGGAGAAATAGGAAAAAATAAGGTGGTGTGTGGTAAGCAGGGCACATCCAGGAAACCAATGCTTTGAGTCCATTTGCGACCTTCAAGCTTGACCTAGACAGAGGCTGGGCCAGAGTACACATTAAGGTTTCTAGAATAGTTGGGTTAGCTGTTAGAGGAGAGGCAGCAGAATTTATTGTGGGGACCGAAAATGTTGGGAGAAAAAGCAAGCCCAAAATGTGAAGTTTTCTTTTCCTGTATTTGCAGGAAATGGAAATGTAGGCATTTGCTTTCCCTGATTTTTCAAAGGTCTGGCATTTGCTTATACAGGCATGGTTTTGGGATGGTATGTTTAGAAGCAGGCTAGAGGCTGCTTCTCGGGGGAAGATCACTGTATTTCCTTTACACATACGTTTGCATGTATTTGTGTTCATGTATTTTAACAGGTTATTGATATAAAGTTATTGGGAAATGTTTAAGGTATATTGAAGACTTGAAGATGACAAGGGAAAAAATTCTCTAGGCTCAGTAACTTAAAGTTGAAACTCCTATTTCTGCAAGAAGACAGGAATTTGGGAAATTATAGAGAGCTAAGTGTAATTTTGAAAATTTATCATGGGAATGAACTTTGAAAATGTCCCAGTTTTAAAATTTGTGTTTCAAGTTCAGATTTGTTTTAACCTTGAGATAATCAAATATTAAAAAAAAAAAAAAAAACTAATCAAAGCAGTGCAAATGAAAAGGTTCTTATGAAGTTATTTAAGCAAAGTTGTGGAATGAATTTATTTTTCTAAACCCACATTTTATTCAGATGTTGATTACCAGGAAAACAGAATTCTGAATAATTTTAAGGCCTTGAATATACTATTTTTAAAACTGTTATGCTTTTCCTTTTTGTTGATTTTAAAGTGTATTTGGAAGAAACATACTTTACAGTATATTTTGGAAGAAAAAGAATAAATCACAATTTTGTGCTTAGTTTTTACATATTTAGAAATGGTACATTAACTTTTTCTTAGAGTAGGAAAGAAATGTAATGAAAAATGCTTTTAGTTGATTAAATTGTTTTGTACAATATATAATTAGGATGGTTTGATTTTTTTCTCCTTTTGGGCTATTTTATTCTGAAACAAAGTATCCCCTCCCCCAAAGGATTCAAGGAAGTGAGGAAAATATGATGGCAATTAAATGTCATTTAAATGTTGTTATAATTAATGGATCCTCAATTTTTCTGACTAGAAAAAATTTTTAAGGTTGTAGTTGTCATGAATATATATTTAAAATATTTAACACCCCCCTCCCCCTTTTTTTTTTTTTTTAAGATTTTATCTTCAGAGAGAAGGGCAGGGAGGAAGAAATGGAAAGAAGCATCAATGTATGGTTAAATCCCCCCTTCTTTTCAGCTTTTTCATGTGAGCCTCAGCATGCCTATTATAAACTTTGGATACATGTTTTAAGAGATTATTAGGACCAGCTAAATATTTTTTATAATTTGGGGTTTTGTATTTTATTCTAAAGTATTAATGGGAAGTTGCCCATTTCTTACTTAAACTAGTCCTTTATCTTTGGTACCCATGTAGCATTGGAATAATCTGCAGACACTTTTTGTTCTACAACAGGGCAGTTTTTGAAAATGTGAATTCATATTTTAAATGTAACTTCTCTGGAGCAAACTAATAATTAGAATGGTTACTTTTACCTTCTTTTTTAATGTTAAGGAAGTGAGAAGGCTATGTCTTCTTAAGGTACTGTCGACAAAAACAACCTTTAGCTCTGTAAGTATTAGATTCTGGGAGTATTGATACCGTCTACTGCACTGGTGCCCGCAGGCCTCATTTTTATTAATTTATGAATGACAATGATGACATTGGCTGCATTTTTACTGTGTGGCATATGTTACCTACTTCTCGTTTCATTTCCCAACAACCCAATGAGGTGTAGTAATATTAAAATGTTAGAAATGAAAATACCGTATTATCTTCCTAGGCTACATAGCTCATAAGTGGTAGAGTCCAGGTTTGAATTCAGGGCCACTAACTTTAGATACAATGTTCCTACTCACTCCCCCACACTGTTTTGTAGGATTAGACCCTCTTGCTTCTTTTTGGGACAGTGGAATGCTATGGAAGCCTTGGATAGTCCAATTGATTCTGCTGTAAGCTTCCCAGACCAGACTTCCTCTCTCCAGCCTGATCTCCTTGGCTGGACAGATTTTTTTTTTAAATTTTTATTATTTTTTAGAGAGAGGGGAAGGGAGAGAGGGAGAGAAACATCAATGTATGGTTGCCTTTCACCTGCCTCCAGCCACAGACCTGGCTGGAGACCTGGCTTGCAACCTGGTTATGTGCCCTGGCTGGGAATTGAACCAGTGACCTTTGGGTTCGCAGGCCAGTGCCTTACCCCATCATTCCACCAGCCAGTGCAGCTGGACAAATTCTTTCTAGTACTTCCTCTCCTATTCAGTCACCCCTTTCTTTATGCCCATTTTGGCCTGCATATACTAAGCATGTATGTGTGTGTCTCTTAGCAAAATCTTGAGGACTTTATGAACCCAGCGAAGGATGATCCAAGAGGGAGGTGAATATCATGAAACCTGATTGCATGTTGAATGCCTGGGTGGATCTGGACATCAGCACTTTGTCTTCCCTGTGGCCACATTTTCTGCTTTGGCACCAGGCTGTTGATCAGATGGACTCACATGGCTGGTGGAGGGGGCACTCTCCTAGGGAAAAGGTGACTCTTATTCCCAAACAGAAACAGTCACACTTGCCTCAGAATTTTCTGCAGATGGTACACTTGGCATTTCTGGTTGACTCTTAGAAATTTTGAAGTCAATATTTGGAGAAAATCTGCCATGTTGTTCCTCAAAATCTGATAAATATTTTGTTTTAAATCAGTAGCAAGGATGCATGTTTGACATTCAAGCACAAAACCGGGACATTTTAGACAGCTGTGTTTTAGAAACACCCCACTCGTTGATAGTTTGTTATTTTTTTTCTCTCCTTGTCTTGGTGCCCGATGACCTATGGGATTTAACCAAGAGTGGGACTTTTTTGCTCATTTTACCCTGAGAGGAGGTATGCATGCGAATTAAACCATGAGAGTCATGCAGCTAATGGGAAATTACAGGTTTTTCAGCTCACATTTACCTCTTGTGAAATCAAATGACAACCATTAAATAATGATCATGGGGTTAGATATTCCCAGTGGAATAATTTGGCTTCCGGGTGAATGTCATGATTTATTTCCATTTATGATGGTATTGTTCCAAGCCAAGGGGCCTTTGCCAGAGCTACCTTCATCCTTTAATTTCTGATGGGTGCTCTATTCAGAATCTAGAAGTTTCCCTCCTGCTACAGTCTTGTAATTTAATTGCTGATCATATAGCTTCCCCAGTAAGTATTTAATTATATTTTGGGCTTCATCAGCACCATGACTATATAGGAAATAAAGAGCAGGCCAGTGATTGCTCATGATTTTCTGCTAAGTGACTTTTTAACATTTTAAAAATCAGTAAGGCTGCCTTCGATCAAGTATTAAGTGATGTAAGGAAAG
Source organism: Noctilio leporinus (assembly GCA_004026585.1). Lineage (NCBI taxonomy): Eukaryota > Metazoa > Chordata > Mammalia > Chiroptera > Noctilionidae > Noctilio > Noctilio leporinus. The sequence goes on from PVIW01004528.1 coordinate 127,335, forward strand.
AACCAAACTTGGGCCATGGAACTCTGAATGTTAGACACCGGGCTAAGCACTTTATGTATATGATCTAATTTAATCTTCATGATGGCTTTTAAGGGTCAATGTTAGTCATTCCTTTTTTGTTTTGTTTTTGAAATATTTGTTTACTTTTAGAGAGGGAGGAGGTAGACAGAAAGGGAGGAAAACTTCAGTGCATGAGAGATACATTGATTGGTTGCCTCTTGCATGCCCCCAACTGGGGTCCTGGCCCGCAACCCAGGCATGTGCCCTGACTGGGAATCGAACAGGTGACCTTTGTGTCTGCAGGCTGGCACTCAGTCCACAGAGACACACCAGCCAGGGCTCATTCCTGTTTTAAAGACTAGGAAATTGATGCTTAATAAGAAAGCTTAAATAGCTCTTGGGAGGTTACACAGCTAGAACCTGGTGGAGTGCAACTTGTCTGTCTTCAAAGCCCAGTGAAAACTTGGTCTTGTCTTGAGTTGAAATAAGCCTCCCAAACAATCAAAATGTGTTTTTCAAGTAGACTCTTAAATGCTTTGACAAATTTACTGTCATTAAAAGATTAAAGAAATAGCTTCTTTCCCTCTCTACACTTAAGTGAAAAGATTGAGGCTGAAAGTAGATGATTGCTATATTTCCTTGTGATCAAGGTACCTGTAATTCTTAGACCACAAATTTCTCCAATTACCTATGGCGATTTAAAAGTAATGCCCTGATTCCCAACTTTATCTGTATTCCTGTTAATTATATCCACGTTTGACCCGGAGAACCTTGGCAAGCTGCTGTGGCATTGCAGGGTAATGTGTCTATCCTGGCTCCTGTCCTGCTCCCCAGCTATTTGGTGATTTGTAAAACTACAGCCATTAACCTTGAACAATTTTTAGTGCTGTGACTGTTACCCAAGGTGGGAGGCTAAGCCGGCTTTGACCATCCTGCGTTCCTTGTATGCAGCTGCATCTCTCTCTCACCTTCCCAAATCCTACTCAGGCTTCAGTTCTTTCACCAAGTCAACACTTATTGATCTTTTTCTTACTAGTTTATTTTTTTCTGGATGTATTTCCAAATTCGCACCTTGTTACACACTTCCTTCCTCTTAGAGTGTGTGTGTGTCTCTGTCTTGATGTCTGTGTCTTATATCCCTCAAATAAGCATCTTACAGTGAAACACCTATTTCTCCTTGTAGATATTGGCACATAGTAGGTCTTCAGTAAATACTTGGAATAAAAAATCTGGCATGGATCAAACATCATCTAACTGCCTTTTCTTAAGTTGAAATGCGGCGAAGGAATGCTTAGAATGTAAATTTTGTGTAGAACTTTAAACATTTTGGATAGATAATACATTCACAAGGTTCAAAAACTAGACAGTAGGAAAGCTCCCTCTCTCTCTTCTCCTACTGCTGTATTCCCTGTTTTCCCCCAAAATATCAGCTTCTTTTAGTTTTGTGTATATCCTTCTGGAGTCTTTTTGTGTTTTACATAAGTAACAATAAAATACTCTTTCCATATTTTGATTCAAATTTGAATATTATAGAATAGGTGTGCACCTTGTCCTTTTCACTTAACTAGATAGTTTTAGACCTTATTTTCCCCCAGACCAACTCAGAGACCTTTCCCATTATTCTCTTGCAGCTCCAGAGTGTTCCATTATGTAGGTACCCCTTATTTTACTTAACCTACTGTACTGATGGACATTTGGGATGTTTCTCAATCTTTGCCATTAAGTATACTGCTGTGGTGACCAGTGGGGCCATTTGGGGATACCTTCTGAAACAGGGCATTGCTGGATCACAGGGAAGTGCATTTGTAACTGCTGCAGGTCCACCAGACTGTCCTCATCACATGTTTTCCCCACCTCATGCTCCCACAAACCTGTTTCTCCGTGGTCTTATTAACAGGTGGTGTAGCAGGACTTCTGGATTTTTGCCAATCTGATGAGTGAAAAATGGTATCTCAATGTGGCTTGAATTTACATTTATTTCATGAGTACAGTCGAGCATGTTTTCATGTGGCTTAAGGGCCATTTATCTTTTCTGGGAACTGTGTACATCCCACCCTAGCTTAATAGCTTGCTGTCCTTATCACTCCCTAGGGATTATATTCCTCATTATAAATTAGAATGATGAGTCTTTCGTCTGTGAAACAAGTTGAAGATACTTTTCCTAGTTTATTGTTTGGCTTCGTTGATGTGGCTTTGTTGATGGTGGAAAGTTAGTCTTTAATTTTTTTTTTTCCATGCAGACATTTTCCATTTTTAGGTAATCACATTTATAGAGCTTTTTCTTTTATGGCTTCCGGATTTGGAGGTGTTAGACCTTCTCTACCTCAAGACTACGTGTTTTCCTCTAGTGCATTTTGTTTTATTTTTTTTTTATTTATTTTTTATTTTTTTTAAATTTTATTGTTGTTGTATTACATCCATCCCCTTTTTGCTCCCCTCTGTCCCCCCACCCACCCACCCATTCCCCCCAAAGTCAATCCCACCTGTTGTCCATGTCCATGGTTCCTTTATACTAGGTTCTTGTCTAAGCTGCTCCCCATCTTTGCCTCTACCTCTCCCTCCCCCCTACCCCGTTCCC